>MU090063.1:0-47448 GCA_014858505.1 Corymbia citriodora subsp. variegata
GTCTTGGGCAACGAAAGCGTACCCGCATGGATTGAATTCCCTGACGCGGGAATGATTCTTGTAGCTAGTGACAGAGATGTTGTATCCGTAGGCGTCTCGAGGTATGCTAGTCTCGCAGCAACCAATGCCCGAGCAAGACCCGTTAATCACGTCCGAAATGCTCTCACACAAGGACAAGCATCCTGTTGCGTACGTGCTTCCTTGTCGGCCTCTAAAAAATGCAATCGTGTCGCATCACACGGCAATAAATTTGTTCTTCGCAGGAGATATGGGGAATATGGGAAGACGAAGCTGAGGATCATTCTTGTGTGAGGTTTCACCGGACGAATCATAACAATCTTTGGCCACAAGCACCGTGACACTCATCTGATGATTCTCCATAGATATATTGCGTATTTGGAAACTGTGACTTTTATCGATCATATAAGGAGTGGGCGGAACAGTTGAATCATCACAAAAGATGAGAAAAGAATCTGACTCCTCTTTAAAGTAGCAATCGTCACCCCGGTGTTGTTCATCCCGAATGGGTATGAGAAGGTGAGGTTGCAACATCTATTCGCACATCCAGGCTTTGTTATTTGGACTAAATCCACCGAAACTATGGAGAATAGAGCCACCCATGTGCCCAACAACAGGACAGCTCTCAAGGGAAGTCTATGAAGCAACATGGATTCACCCATATTCTTCCTGAAATGAGATGATGTTTTGCAACAAGATGACGAGCTTCATCCCCACCATATTGACTGTCTCTAGTAATCAATCACACGGATGTCCGCCATCAGATCCTAGAATTTCCTTTGTCAGCAGTGGGGTGGGGTCATGCATGTTCTCAGCCGTTCGATCCAAAACTTCGTGATCATTGACCGTAAGACTTGAGCAGGACAACGCCAACCGACCCAATAATAGAAGAAGAATTTTTACGAAAAGCTGATAAACTTGCCAAATGATATTGTAGTTGCAAGGAAGTAGTAGGTATGTCAAGAACCGAATCAAAAATCGAACTGAAATCGAAATCGAATAGAATCAAGTCGAAATTTCATATGTTTTCGATTTAATTTGATTTCGGTTCAATTAACTCAAAAAAATCAAGTTTGTTCGTATCAGTTTGGTTAACCAAACCGTCCCTAAAAATTTTTAAAAAAAAGTAAAAATTACTTATTTCTCCATCCTTGGAACTAAAAGTCCTAAAACGTAGAAAGCCAAACCTACTTTTATCTCTCCTTTCCTTCGATCCAGATCCACGCAACCAGAGGACCCCTAGCCTCTCGTCTCCGTCCAAGCTCAGTCGACGGCTTGTGGTCTTCTCCATTGCTTCCTTTGTTTCTCCGTTGATTCCCTCGCGTCTTCTTCTCCTTCGGCGCAGGAGCGCAGAGCCCCCTTCCTCTGTTTCTCTGTTGATTCCTGCAACCGTGGAAGTTTTCCTCTCTGTTTTTTTCCCGTGGAAGTTTCTCAATTTCCGCCCTGCATTTCCAGTTTCTTGCGTTCTGCCCTCGATTCTCTTTCGTGGGTTTCCTCTGGACAGTCCTCTCCTCTGTTTCTCGGTTCGCTGGTCCATGCCTTTGGCGGGTCTCAAGACCTCGCGTCGAGCTCCTCTCATCTCCAGATCTGGGGATGCTTCCTCCATATCTGGTCTGTCCATTAAGATTTCGATGAGATCTTAAAGGCCATGGACAGATCAGGTCATCAATGGCGGTGCCTAGACCTCACGGAGGTTTGGCTGCGAGAGAAGAGAAAGAGCGAGGGGTGAGACTGTTCCGGGTCAGCAAATAGAGAAAGCAAGGATGATCGTGGATGACAGAGATAGCGGCAAGAAGTGGAGGAGGCAACGGTGATGACAGCAAAAAAAAAAAAAAGTGAAAAAAATATAATAAAAGCAAAAACAGAAAAATCAAGCCGAACCGAATTCGGTTCGGTCGGTATTCGGTTAGAGATGGATTTCAGCTTGGTTCGGTGAATTTGCTTATCGATTCAGTGCAGTTTGTTTCTTAGAAAAATCGAACCAAATCAAACCACTTATACCCCTAATAAAAAGTCTAAGCTCATGACCGTAGTCACATTGAATAGTTCATTAATGAAGTTAAATGTTCCCAAATTTGTGGCAACTTGCTTTCCAAGATCGATGGGAATTGGTTCGCTTTACCCCAAACACACCATGAACTAATCGAATAATGCCAATAATCGAATAATGCCAGAAACGCTTTCACTTGCCTAACCAACAGAATGGAAAACGAAGGACAAATCTACCCTTTTAGACTGCATGGACGGAACAAATTTCATCGACTAAATCTTCATACATGTTGGGCGAGAGGAGCAAAAAGACACTTCAACATATCTGAGGGTGCAAATTGCATTTCTCTTGTCGCTTTTGTTAAATTCGGTGGACGGTTAGATTTTAAATTTCTTTTTCATGTAAGAGTAAATATGCAATGTATAAGAGATGAGGCGAACACCACATATCCAATCGTAGTATTAGGTATGTTTCCATACTTAATTCCTACATATAGGTATCTCCTCATGACGATAGATATATATATATATATATATATATATATATATATATCTCGTACAAAGTAGAGAAAGGTTTGATTTTTTTTTTTTAGGCAGCAGAGAAATGTTTGGTTGGATTGGGACATATACAACTCCAATATTACTTGGGAATAGGTCTAATACAAGTGGTGAAGTGACTAGAATAAAATTGTGTAGCTACGTCACAACATACCTTTATTCTCACTATTGTTTACATTAATTAGAAAAAAGGGAGTAGTCCTACTAATAGTAACACTAATCATTAGCCCAATACTTAAATATTAATGTGTATTGTTTACTAACCTAGACATACTTTGCTGTAGCAGTTAATAAAACTAAATAGATCCTTTGATTTTTTTTTCTCGCTGGGTAGCCATACCTGACTTTAACAAAGTAACTCTAGGAAAAGTTAAAGTAGAAAGTTCCATCACTATTGCTCTCGATTTAGACTCTCCAAAGAAAAGGAACTTTCTTTGTTCTTTTAGCTTAAGCCAAAGATGCATTCAACACCATTCCTTGTCCAAAGCATCATATGCAACTGACATCTACTCTCTTTCGCTCTTCGATAAAGAAGCTTTGACAAGACCGTCGTGATTCACATTGTGACGTTGCAATTGTGGGAATTTTCAAAATGACTTGCAAATAATAAAAACCGTGAATAGATAGATGTTTTTTTATTTTCAATCTCCTACCCATGAGATGAATCAGTTTTGATGGGTGGTGCTCCCAAACTATTGCGTACAGGTCTCTAATGTATGGATTCCTTAAATATTTATACAAATATCAACATTGTATTTAGATTTTTATGTGTAGACTAATATTTCGATTTATGCCATGTACAATTGAAAAAAATAGGTACATCGATGATAAGTACTAAAGATTAATTAGATAAAGCAAGAAATCATTGATTTGAAAATCAAAACAGCACCAAATATAGAAGAAGAATTAGAATGAAATCTGCATTGTTTAGATACGATCATTGCTAAGTAAAAGGACTTCAGGAGTCTGAAATTTATTTCGAGAATTTTCTCAGGCTTCCCTGTAAAGTTTCGGGTAAATGCCAAGTCAATGTAGTCGGTTTTCTTGACAATTTCTCATGCATGACAGTATGTCTCATCAAAGTATTTTCATTATCCTGCCAAGACTTGAAAGGTCAAGCAAGTATGAAGCATGTGCAGTGGGAGATCACAGCCCTAAAATTCATCTTTTTGATCAAATTTAATCGGAAATTATTAACGTAGGTATTTTTTATAATTTTCAAGAAAAGGCTAAGCCAAGCCAATTTCCTAGGCAATTTCTCATGTACGGCAATATATTTCCTAGGAGTTATTGCCTGCCAACATTTGGTGCATCATTTATAAAGAAGACAAGGTGCAATCATTGCCGGACAACTTTGGGGGCACCATTGATAGAGTAAAATTGAGACAGGGTGCTTTCATTATTCCACCAAGACTTGAAAAGTCAAGCAAGAGGATTCAGTCGGAGATCATAACTAGGGTGATCGGTCTCCCCGAAACTGAGAATTGGATCAGAAGGATCAATTCCCTATTTCTAAAATCAAGAACCGGACTGACCGATCTAGTTCAATTCCGAATGAGCAATGGAATCGGCAGCATGTTCAGTTTTTTCTTATTTTTGTGATTAATGTTCAATATGAAGTTGAAAATGTTTTTGATAATTGAGGCATTTCTACCCTCAGTGAATTACATGTAACATTGTAAGTTTCACTAAAATTTTCCAATTTGTGGCAAAATTTGGTTAGAATGAGCCACCACTGTTGTATTTTGATTTGTTCTTGTCATCTCACTCACATGCGTGAGTGAAATGGGAGTCATGCGACTCGTACATGTCCACACGCATGAGTAAAGTCTGAAATGTGAGATGAATTAGGATTTTTTTACAAATTTTAAAGAAATAAAAAAATATTATAAAAAGGATCCAACCTGAGTAGGTAGTTCCACACTTAGAATCAAAACCGAATTGAAATTCACTGGTTCTAATTTTATGGAATTGAGAACCGGACTAGTGCCCTTGGGAACCACGCAAAACCAACCGATCCGATCCGATCTTGATGGTTCCTTTTGCTTACCCCTAATATTTTAGAAGAATGCCAAAGAAGGAAAACCAATAAGAGCGGACTGTTTGAGTTGGCGGTTGTGTGCACGAAATGTGTTTCATGGTGATGGGGTTTATACTCTTAGGTGTGAAATTTCTGTTGTATTTTGTATCTTCACAATGATTAATCTACTGGTTTCAAAGAGGTAAAGAATAAACATTTTCCATTGTCATGCTAAGAAAATAAGATTTTTAGATAAGATTTCATTATATAATTTTAAATTAAGACAAAATGTCACGCCCCGACTCTCGAGCTCGCGGCAACCCCATTTCACTTAAGGTCTTAAAATACGACGTCCCAGGTACTGTCGTCGACCAATTCATTTTATCTTGTAATTAAGCACATGCGGAAACGAACAACTCCCAAACCAAACAACAGGGATAGCAACAACGGCAACAGAGAAAAGACAAACACCATTTTATATATCTGAAGGTTAGCCAGCACACCAGCAAATACAAACATGCCTTACCACAGGCAACAAGCTAAGGCCTACTCAAAAGGGACCGGCCTGGCTAACCTAACACTGTACAAGTGTCTACTCGCTGGCCTCAGAGGGATCGCTCTCTTCGATCCTCGGGTACTGCATCATCTAGGGCCTGAAAATGTTAACCACGACGGGTTTAGATAAACTCAGCAAGTTAAAGTCCTAAGCCCCGGTTAGGAACTTCGCTCGCCTCGGGAGTTTAACATACAACCTAATCCAGCAGTCAGCACAATGCAAAGAGAAACAAAAGCATAGGACAATTCAATAAGCAGACACAACCACAGGCGATCCTACCTGGCCTTGGCACACGTGACCTGCAGAAACTGTCATTTAACTCATCACGACATTAAGAGCATGCGAATAATCAGAGCATCTCACACAACTTTCCCATGTCTCACACTCACGCATGCTCCGATTATTAACGCCCCCTCCTGGGCAAACGGCACAACCTTTTAGTTGGCGGTTCCTGGCTAAACCAGCTTCGTCCTCTTTACCTCGAGGCACGGCGACGTCAAGGGCTCACTCCCAAGACGGCATTCCCGAAGGAGCATAGGACCCGCCCACTACCGCAGCCCCGCAACTGACAGAGGCCCGGGACCCGCCCCCATACCGCGGTCCCACATAGAACCCCTCCCTGTCAGGCATCCGACCGAAGTCAGGCGACCCACTGGCCACGGCACAACCCCATAGGGATTGGCGGTCTTCCGGCAACGCCGGGTTCCCTCTCATTTAATGTGATCATGCAACACATCATCAAGCAATCCATTTATATCTTTGCTCTGTCGTGAATGCAATATCGCTCATGATCATGCGACATGCCATTTCAGATAACCCACGCAATATGTCATGCGGTATCACTCGACAATTCCAAAATTCCAAATTCAACCAATCAACAATCACGTACATTCCCTAATTCTCGGGAATAACTCAATAAGTCAAACACTTTCACTTCCACTCGGTCTTCGATCATGCGTTTCATCATATTTCACAAGTATAATTAACAATCGGCACTTCAATAATTCATAACAACCAAGAACACATCAAAATAAACCAAAAATTAGCTTCTGCATGAACAGTGCCGTGAACAGTAATCCGTGAACAGTAATTATGAACAGTAACTAATCCGAAATTAATAAAATAATATTAAACTTAACAATGGTTACTAAATTTAACCTAACTAGGGTTAATTAACTCAACCATGATTAATAATTAACCATAGTTACTTTAGAAACTAACCCTAGTTACTTTAATTAATTAACCTTAGTTACTTTAATACTAACTATGGTCAATTAACTAACCCTAGTCAGCCTTAATTAACTCAGCCACCATTAACAAACTAACCCATAATTAACCAAGCACAAAAATTAAACTAATTAACCCCTAAACAAGATTAACCCCTAAACAAGGATTAGGAAGTTAACTTACTTGGATCGGAAATCCGGCGACACCGGCGCGTAGAGGGGAACGAGGGCTACGAGGGGTAAGCTCGGGGATGGCAACGGATGACAAACGATGGCCGAAACGGGCCAAAACAGCCCGGAATCACTGTTCACGCGGAACCGGTGCAGCTGAGCAGCTGAGCGGAAAAGGCCGAAACGGGCGACCAGCGGCGACCAGCGGCGACCGGGGGTGCGCGGTTGGCTTCCTAACTTCCAGGACTACACTTTGGGCGGTTGCGGCGGCTCCGGTGACGGCGACAAGGCCATTTTCTTGCTGGAAAACAGCTTGGACAGCAAAGAGCACCAGAAATGAAAGAGAAAAGGAAGAGAAAAAGGGAGAGAAAGTGAGGCTGGGCTGGTGCACGAATTTTGGGGGAGAAAGAGGAGAGAGAAGAGGCTGCTGGTCAAGGATAAGAGCCAAGGCAAGTGGGCAAGCCACTTGCTTGAAGAGCCAATCAAAAACAAAGCAAAACAAGCATAAACAAAGCCCACTTGGGCACAAAAGCAAAAGGCCAAAAGAGAGAAGCCCATGGGCTGGAAATGGAGGGGAACTTGGGCCAACTTGGGCCCCTCTTGGGCTGGGCTAAATGGGTGCAAGGCCCATTGGGCCGCCGGTCTTGGGCCGGCCCACCCGCGGGCCCGNCGAAGGAGCATAGGACCCGCCCACTACCGCAGCCCCGCAACTGACAGAGGCCCGGGACCCGCCCCCATACCGCGGTCCCACATAGAACCCCTCCCTGTCAGGCATCCGACCGAAATCAGGCGACCCACTGGCCATGGCACAACCCCATAGGGATTGGCAGTCTTCCGGCAACGCCGGGTTCCCTCTCATTTAATGTGATCATGCAACACATCATCAAGCAATCCATTTATATCTTTGCTCTGTCGTGAATGCAATATCGCTCATGATCATGCGACATGCCATTTCAAATAACCCACGCAATATGTCATGCGGTATCACTCGACAATTCCAAAATTCCAAATTCAACCAATCAACAATCACGTACATTCCCTAATTCTCGGGAATAACTCAATAAGTCAAACACTTTCACTTCCACTCGGTCTTCGATCATGCGTTTCATCATATTTCACAAGTATAATTAACAATCGGCACTTCAATAATTCATAACAACCAATAACACATCAAAATAAACCACAAATTAGCTTCTGCATGAACAGTGCCGTGAACAGTAATCCGTGAACAGTAATTTGTGAACAGTAATCCGTGAACAGTAAATTCGTCCGAAATTAAATAAATAAATAAAAATAAATAAACTTAACCATGGTTAACAAATTAACTCAACCCTAGTTAATCTAACCTAACCATAGTTAAATTCTAACCTTGGTTACTTTTAAAACTAACCATGGTTACTTTAATTAATTAACCCTAGTTACTTTTAAAACTAACTATGGTCAATTAATCTAACCCTAGTCAGCTTAATTAACCAGAATAATCAACCAATCAACATTAATTAATCACAAACACACAAATACACTAATTAACCCCTAAGCAAGATTAACCCCTAAACAAGGATTAGGAAGTTAACTTACTTGGATCGGAAATCCGGCGACACCAGCGCGTAGAGGGGAACGAGGGCTACGAGGGGTAAGCTCGGGGATGGCAACGGATGACAAACGATGGCCGAAACGGGCCAAAACAGCCCGGAATCACTGTTCACGCGGAACCGGTGCAGCTGAGCGGAAAAGGCCGAAACGGGTGCCTAACGGCGACCAGCGGCGACCGGGGGTGCGCAGTTGGCTTCCTAACTTCCAGGACTACACTTTGGGCGGTTGCGGCGGCTCCGGTGACGGCGACAAGGCCATTTTCTTGCTGGAAAACAGCGAAGACAGCAAGGAACACCAGAAATGGAAGAGAAAATGAAGAGAAAAAGGGAGAGAGAGGAAGGCTGGGCTGGTGCACGAATTTTGGGGGAGAAAGAGGAGAGAGAAGAGGCTGCTGAAGGCTTGGATAAGGCCAAGGCAAGTGGGCAAGCCACTTGCTTGAAGGGCCAATCAAAACAAAGCAAAACAAAGCATAAACAAAGCCCACTTGGGCACAAAAGCAAAAGGCCAAAAGAGAGAAGCCCATGGGCTGGAAATGGAGAGGAGAATGGGCCAGCTTGGGCCCCTCTTGGGCTGGGCTGAATGGGTGCAAGGCCCATTGGGCCGCCAGTCTTGGGCCGGCCCACCCGCGAGCCCGAAACCCGGTCCAATTTTTCCTTTTTCCGACGCTTCCGTGTCCAACGGAAAATCCCAAAATAAATGAGGCGATGTCCAAATATATAGTCCTGACATCACTGAGAAGTCGGTTCCCAAAATCGGATTAAAAATCGGGGCCAAATTGAGTCGATTGCGACCGTAGTACAATTTGGATTATCGGGCGCCTTTTTAGGACTTTCCTCACTTTTGACCCATGGTCAACCATTCTTTGAACCACGTTTACGCCAATTCTCAAGTCAGGGACGTCCCTTGATTGTCGTGTGATCCCGGGGGCTCAATTGATAATCCCGAGTACTAGATGAAAAGGATTCGGTTTATCGTCGTTCGTAGTTCGTATCGAAATCGTGCGGAAATCACCCGCAGATCGACTTCGTACTTCTGCCGAATCGATTTATTTCCGTTTCCTTAATAGTCTAGTACTTAGAGGATATCGTTCCCGCCCAGGTCCTCATGGTCGAAGGGTTCGTTCCTGATCGAAATTGCGAGTCGTACGCGAATCATTTCCTATCGACGCCTCTCTGTAATCCATTATCCCACGAACACACAGTTCGGAAAATTTGTACTGACCAGGCCTTCGACTAATATTGCCCTTTTATAAAATCCTAAAATGGGGTCGATTTTCAGGATGTTACACAAAATACGTGGAACATAGGTTTGTTTTCATATTTTCATATTTTGGTTGTTGGCCTAGGATTTCTAATTAAAAATATGAATTGCGGTCAATACGTATTTGTGAAGAATTATCATTCCAAGGAATTTATTTTTCCTTTCATCTGGTATCCATGTTGTAAAACTTATGTTGCGTTGGAGGAGAATCCCATCTTGATACCATTATGGTAACAAAGAAAAATGGAATCATTATTACCAAATGTTCTTTTGAAGAAACCAGGCTAATTGAATTACGAGTAAAATAGTGTCTCATATTGGACCTTAGTGTAAATGTGACATACAACACACGTACCACTCTATTTAAGGCTCTATTTGTTTCGGAGAAAACATTTTTCAAGAAAATATTTTTCTCATTTTCCGACTTTCGGTTCTCTTAGGAAAATCAAGCAAGAGGAGTTGTCTGCAAGACTTGTCTTAGTGAGCTTCGTATTATGGAAAGTTTTTCTTTGGAAGACTTCGTGGATTAGGTTGACAAAATCGAGCAAATTTTTTATCATAAGAATATTGTGGAGAATCGAAAGGTGAAGCTTGTGTCCAAAATCTATAAAATGCATGCTTCAATTTGGCAGGAAAACCTAATGTGCCAAAGAACTCGTGAAGGAAAGCAGTGAATCGTAACATTAGATAAAATGAAGGAGCTCAAAAAGAAGCATTTCCCAGAAACTTATGAGCAAGATGCCTTCGATAAATTCCACAATATGAAGCAAGAGGAGTTGTACGGAGAAGAATACACCCCTAAAATTTAGCATCTCGTGCTACGATGTGATGTGGTGGAGGCAGAGGAGTAGAACCATAGCTCGGTATTTTTGTGGCCTTCATTTGAAAACTGACGGTGTTGTTCGATTACAACCGTATTGGACTTTTAATCAGGCCTTCAAATTATCGAAGAAGGTGGAAAAGCAACTCAAAGAGAAAAGAGAGTGAAGTCAGAAGCCATCAACCAAAGAGGGATCCTCTGATCTTGGGAGATCGACTTTAAAACCTTTGTCAGCATCGAAGGAAAGCGTTGAACGAAGAGGGAGCATCTAAAACCAATTAGCCAAACGAAGCTAACAATAAATCAAGACAGTGTTTGAAATGTCATGCATTTGGTAAAACCAATTAGGCAAACAAAGCTAACAATAAATCAAGACAGTGTTTGAAATGTCATGCATTTGGTCGCATCGCCTCAGAGTGTCGTGATAGAAAGATCATGTCTCTTGTACAAGATGAGCAGCAGGGAGAGTTGCAAAACAACTCTTTGCTCCAAGAAGATTCAAGGAATCACGAACAAATCATTTACTGAGACCAAGGAGAAGCTCGTCATTCAAAAGAGCTTGCATGCTGATCATCTGAGGATGATGATTGGCTTTGTAACAACTTACTGTTGGAAATTTCCTATAATGGGTTTGTTGACACCTAAATTTTGATTGATCATTCGTAATTTAATGCACAAAAATTTAGGGATTAATTTTAACCCCTAAACAAAAATATTATGATTAAATTGCATGGCATATAGTTTTAGGAGCATTTATTATTGCATTTGCATTGGACATGTGGCAGGGCTTCAATTGATGGTTTGAAGCTTTAATTTAAGCCCACAAGGGAAAAGAATTTGGCTAGGCCCGTTAAGGAGTGACAGTTGGAATATGAGAATATTCCCGGGAATATGAGAATGTTCCCGAGAATATTCGCATTATTCTTTCAATATTTAGGGAAGCTGTCGGATGAAATATTCATGTTAAAGGGAGACGAGTTGGAATATGAGAATATTCCCGGGAATATGAGAATGTTCCCGAGAATATTCTCATTATCAAGGAAAGCGTCGGATGAAATATCGGAAAAATATTGCACGTGGGATACAAGAGCTAAATAGGCAACGTGCAGATTTATCATCTTTCCTTAAATAACTTAGTCCTCTCACCTATAAATAGGGGGCCACACACACTGAAGAAAGGGACACAAAAAAACACACAGCCAAAATTGAGAGAAAAGGAGTGGCAGCGCAATATAGAGAGAGGAGAGAAAAATCGTCTCTTTTCGCTGCAGGTCTTGAAGGTCGGCTCACAAAAGGAGGCCTTTTCCCAAGAGACAAGGTAGGTAAAGTTTCTATCTAAATTAATTCTTGAATATTTTATTTTGTTTTCTCGTTTAAAGTATTGCATGCTTGATTGAATTCCAATTAAGTGAGGTCGTTGTGTCGTATTAAAAAATCTCAATAATCAAAAATATTGAGCCGCGAGACATCGGATCAGGTTTTTGATTGTTTTGGTTTTCTATTTTGGGTCGGGGCTAAATTGCGTGCTTTACATGATTCAGTCGCATTATGTGTTGATATGCCTTTGTTTGAATTGATTTGGCTTATTAAAGAAAACCCAAAAAAATATGGCGGAGTTAAATGTGCTTCTTATTAGAATATTTTAGGATAGTTTTCATGTTTATATATAGGTTTTTTTTATTTCGAATTTTGATTATAAAAAAAAATATAAAAATTGCCATGCTCATGTCATGTAGAATTAGGTCATCTTCCGTGTGTCATCTAGTCATTGCATGTTTAGGGCCATTTGAATGCGTGACATACTAGGATAGTTGCATTGAATATTTTCTAGCGTTAGATTAAGTTAAATAATTAATGTTGCGTGACATATAGTTTGCATATTAAGTTGCACATTGCATGCTAGTAAATTTAGACACTTTCGTACGTCATTACATGCATTGCACGTTAGTCTTAGGCCTCATTAAATAAGAGAAAATCCAAAATTCGAGTGATTGCGTATTAATTAGAAATCACTTTTAGGTTGATGTGATTTTCTAACTAATATTGTAGATGCTTTCGTTGCTTCGAGGTAAATATTTCTTCTTTATGCTTGCAATTTATTTATTACTTTGCTTTATTGAGTGTTAAATAATGATTGCGCACTCGCATGATCACATTGCATGTTAGGGATTAAATTAAAATCAATCTAAATTGCCTGCAAATCATTTTTTTAAATAAAAGAGAAAAGGTACCGAAAGGGCGTTAGAGAAATCTAACGTAATCAAGTCCCCGATCCCATAGTCTCTGGTTTGTAGGAATAAAGTAATTCTCCCGTTACTTTATTTGGGTTTCTAATCGACCCACCAAAAAAATAGATTAGTGGCGACTCCAAGTAAAAATTATTTGCATGCTAAAAAACTTGAACCCTAAGTCGCGAATTGGTATGGGCTTGGGAGAGCCCGAACTAAGTTTAGGCTTAGTAATCCATTAGCCAAACCCTAGGTGGTGCACCCGAGGTGAGGTCGCGACAGGGTTTATATTAATTAATCAATTTTCTATTTTAAATAATCGGGTTAATGGATATTTCAATATATGTTAAACCCTTCAGTGATCTTATTGAATTGAGTTATTGCATCTATTACTGACAGGCCTAGTTGAGCAGCAAAGTGTAGGCAATTGTGTTTAACCGAAGCCCATAATAAAAGGGGCCCAGTTAACTCGCTATTGATTAGGGTTTGCTAGGTCCTCTCTAGCCTATAAAATGGTAGGTTATACCTATCAGTTTTGTCCCATTAAAAGCTACTATACTGAAATAGATTATAGAGAGGAAGATTTGGCATTCCGATAGATCACTAATACTATCAGTTTGATCTGTTTTTCATCAAGCGACACTATGGCTCATACAGGTATGTTTTAATTCCGCTGTACGTATCGATTTTGGTGTTTTACATTTATATACGGATCTAATTATTCGTGATTAATTAATTATTTATGTAGAGAATTTATTCTACACTTACTCCATACAAGCGTGTACTGTTGTCATTGATAGTGGATGTTGTGCGAACATTGTGTCGACCACCATTGAAGGCAAGTTGCACTCAAGGTAGAGGATCATCTACATATTTACAAGCATTCTTGGCTCAAGAAAGGGAGTGAGTTAAAAGTAAATAACCGGTGCTTGATTTCATTCTCCATTGACAAAAGATGTAAAGATGAGATTATGTTTGATGTATAACACCTATCCCTTTGTCAAAGACCGCGTCAAGATTACGTTGGGCCCTTGCAAGATGGAGAGCGTTTCCTAAGCCAACTCATGGGAAAGGAAGCAATCTTCTTTTCAAGTCTCACTTTTCCTATGCACCGGAGGATGTTTGTGAAGCTTGTGCTCTTGTTATAGTGGAAGAAAATGAAGCAAAAGAGGAGATCCCAACCATTTTGCAGCCGTTGCTTGAGGATTTCTCTGAAGTCATGCCAGTGAAATTCCATCCAACCTTCCCCCTATGAGAGAGATTCAACATTATATCAATCTAGCGCTTGGTGCTTCTATTCGATCATGAGCTCTGAGAAGCACGAAGAACTTCAAAGGCAAGTTGATAAACTCTTGGCTAAGGGAACGATACAAGAAATCTCAAGTCCTTTTGCTGTCCCGGCACTTCTAGTTCCGAAGAAAAATGGTTCTTGGCCAATGTGTGTCGATAATAAATTGGTGAACAAGATAACCATCAATTGTTTTCCTTTTCCTTGCCTTGGTACTTGCTTGATCAATTTCATGGAGCTTCTGTGTTTTCCCAAGATCAATCTTGGAGGCAGCTATCGTCAAAGTTAGATGGAATTAGGAGTCGAAAGGTTGACCGCTTTCAAAACTAAGAACAGTCTTCTTGAAGGCATGCTGATGCCCCTTGACGTTTTAATGCTCCTAGTATTTTTATGCATCTTATGAATCATGTCTTTAAACCTTTCGTTGGCTAGTTTGTTGTCGTGTACTTTGATGACATCATGATTTATACCGTAGCAAGACGCAAGTGGAGTCTTTGGAACATCAAATTCATGTGCTATGGAACAACGCTTGCTTGCCAACCTGAAGAAGTGTCACTTTTGCACAAGTAGCCTGGTTTTCTTAGGCTATATTGTCTCCAAGGATGGTGTTAAGAGTAGATCTTAGCAAGACGGAGGCAATAGAAAGTTGGCCAATCTTTACTTCGCTGAATGAGATGAAAACTCGATAATGTTTTTGGAATTTTCCATTATTCAAATATCGTCAGAATGTTATGTTACACGAACAGAAGGCCAGGTACTCTACGTAGCATCTGAACTTTGAGCACGTAGAACAAGCAGACAAAAAAAAAACGACGAGGAAATACCCAAAAAACGAACAGCAACAGCAACAGCACCGAATAGTAGGACGAGGGCCAACATTGCCATGAAGTCTCATCTTCCACTTTCAATTTCGAAGGGCACTTGGTTACTTATGCTATCATCATTTCCTGATGCATCGCTTTTGAGGATGACATCACAATTCCTTGATCTTTCGCCAAGCAATTGCTCAGCTTCTTCAAGGTCACAGCTCTGATTCACCCATGGATGCCTGTCCATCACCCTCATCAGTCCCTCCAATTCCATTGCCACTTCCTTCATGGTCGGCCGATCCTCCCCTTTCACCCCCAGGCATTGGCTTGCCAGCATCGCAACTTCCTTAATCTCTTCGGGGTTACCCTCTTTCAGCACCCTTGGGTCAATGATTTTGAACAGCCTCTCCGCCTTTATTGCAGAAGCAAAAGACAAAGACAGGTTCCTCTCACTCTCAGCCCGCTCGAAGGACAACGCCCTCAGTCCAGTCAGCAACTCAGCCAGCACCACCCCAAAGCTATAGACATCGCTCTTCTCAGTCAACTGGCTTGACTGGAGGTACTCGGGGTCCAAGTACCCGAGTGTGCCTTGCACCAGCGTGGTCAGCTGCGTCCGGTCAAGGGGGACTAGCCTGGAGGCCCCAAAATCGGCGACCTTTGCAGTGTAGTTTTCGTCCAATAATATGTTTGTGCTCTTTATGTCCCTGTGCAAAATCTGAGCAGATGCATCGGAGTGCAAGTACGAGAGCGCCCCTGCGGTCTCCCCGGCAATGCGCAGACGAGCCCTCCAGGATAATGTGGACTCGTGGCCACACTTGTGTATGTGGTCAGAAAGGGTGCCATTGGTCACGAACTCGTAGACCAACAACGGGACCTCCGTCTCGAAGCAACAACCGATTAGCTTAACCACATTGNACCTTGATAATAGCGAATTAAACCTAAATAGATAATTATGCTGAGAGTATCTTATGATCATAGGAATGATTTAATGTATCATGTGGATAAAACGAGCTTGATTCTTTTCAGCAACAGAAGAACGGGTGGTTGATTTTATTAATATCGAATTGAATAACTTGAGATGACAATGCATGTATATAATATCAACTCAATTCACAGACACCACTAATTTAAAGAGAAAGATTTGCATTTGAAAAATCTCGATAACTAACAGCAGAAGATGAAACAATGACGTAAGAACAACATTTAAGGACTGTGAATAAATTATGAGATAAAAGAAGGATTCATATGATGAAAAAGCTCGAGCAATGTGCACAATTTACTAACCTAGTGCAACACGGGTTGAGCGATCGATGATAGGAGTACAGCCCTTACCACCTGTTCTTCCATCTCCTCGGTATCCCCTTGGACATGAACAATCATAAGTTCCAGGCAAGTTTGTACATTTTCCACTGCAAGGTTGTAAAGTCACGCATTCATCGATATCTGTAGGAATACATTCCAAATATAAGAAGCAAATCTGACTTCATTTCAACCGGAAGAAACTTGAAAAAGTAAATAGAATTCCATGATTTGGCAATACTTTCAAGAGAACATATTGAGTCAATTTGCTTTTTTTGAGATCACGATATGTCACTGTATTTTTTGGGTGATAGGTCATTATCCCGAGAGCCTAAATTTAACCAATCACTTGATCTTTGTTGAGGATAGAAGATTTAAGAATTATCCAACAAAATTGTGCCATTACCAACGAGAATAACATATCAGATAGAAAACAATTCAAATATAATTGTCTATATATACAAAATAATGCTAGATGTATATATGTCGGTACATGAAATTGATTTACAAACTAATTTGACTGACTCATATTGAGTATCCAATATGGACCATTTGTTTAAAAACTCAATCGCAGTTTACCACTTTAGTTTGTTAAACGTAAAACAATTGTGAGGGCTAAACTTAAGAGAGAAGAATGTCTAGCTATAGGAGGAATGATTACTGTAAAATTAACAGATTATTGCTAAGCGCTTCATAGGTCATATTAATTTTCAAGCAATGAAAATTCGCTTTCGAAATATATATAATCAAATTCTACAGCCTAAGTTGTTCTTATTTCGAACAGTATAGATTTTACTTGATTACTACGAAATTGTTTAGACCATGTATCATTCGTCAAGTCAAAAATTGGTCCTCTGACTCTTAAGAATTACATTCACTAGGTTTTTTATGCTATTGGATCCGCTTAACATGCTCCCCCTTATTGAAATAATGATCCACTATTCTATACATGAGCACTTGTTCTGATGCGAGGTGGGTCAGTGAAAAGACTAGAAAAGGTACCTTGACAACCATTTTGGAGATAGGGGTTCCCTTGAAAACCCTCTAAGCAGTGGCACTGGTACCCATTTCCATTCTGAGCATCTGTGCAATTGGAGTTCTCTCGGCACATGTAGGTCGTTGGATTCTTCTTTGCATCGTCGCATGTCTCCTCTGGAATTAACCAATCGAGAACTATAGGGACCTCATCAAATGGCGGCTTGTACAGATCGTCGGTAGAGAAGCTAAAGAAGCCGTCTGCGGCAACGAAAGCGTACCCGCACGGATTGAATCCCCAGACGCCTCTATGATTGTTGTAGCTAGTGACAGAGATGTTGTATCGGTAGGCATTTCGAGGTATGCTAGTTTCGCAGCAACCAATGCCCGAGCATGACCCGTTGATCACGTCCGAGATGCTGTCGCACGAGGACAAGCACCCAGTCACATACGTGCTTCCTTGTCGGCCTGTAAAAGTCGCGTACACGTCGCATCCCACGGCGATAAATTTGTTCTTGGCATGAGATATGGGGAATATGGGAAGAGTGAACCGAGGATTATTGTTGTATGAGGTTCCACCGGACAGATCATAACAATCTTTGGCCACAAATACCATTATACTAATCTCGTGATTCTCAATAGATATATTGAGTATTTGCATATTAGTACTTTTGTCGGTTATATAAGGAGTGGGAGGATTGGTCGAATTATCACAAAATATGAGAAAATTATAAGATTCTTCTTCAAAATAGCAGTCATTACCGGTGTTGTTCATTCCGAAAGGGTATGAGAAAGTGAGGTTGCCACATCTATTCGAGCATCGAGACTTTGCTGCTTGGACTTCATCCGCCGTAACTATTGAGAACAGAGCCACCAATGAGCACAACAGCACAACTCTCAAGGGAAGTCCGTGGGGCAACATGGGTTCACCCATACTCGTCCTGAAATGAGATGTTTTGCAACAAGATGATGAGCTTCACAGCTTGATGACAACCTTTATAAGTGACGATGGAGCTTCTAGAAAGCCAAATGGTATATAATTAGTAATTAATCAAAGGGTTTTCGGTGAGTATATATACAAGTAAGTCGCGTACGAACCACGGATCCCCCTGCTGTGAGCTCGTGCACTGGAAAATTGCGGACGGCCTTGTCCGCAAACAGTTCCAAGCGTTTTTTCTTCTTCTTTTTTGGGTCAGCCTTGGGATCGTGCGTGTTGTCAACCGTCCGATCCAAAACCTGTAATCATCGACCGTAAGATTACAGCAAATTTGCAGCGCTTTCGCCCACGGCAGCGTGGACTCGGCCCATCCTTTTATAAAAATACGTCTGCCAAATCAATTCTGGAACACTAGCTGTCAGAGAATCTCGCCAGCCTCGGTAAATCAACGAGGCCGGCACAAGCAGAATAATAACAGAAGCTGGGTTGACATCTTGAAAGGGAAAATTTAACTGATTCCCGGTGGCTTCATCCACAATTTCTCGTCATTAGATTTATGCAAACGCTAGTCATCATGCACGTGCTTTGGCCAGATTCACTCCAAAAGATCCATTAAAAATTGTTTAGTTATAATAGGTATCAATTATCTATTACTAGATACTCATCACACAGTAATTTTGTTATAAAAATTAGGGACCCATGATAGAGAAGTAATAAGAAACCAAAACTAATGGAGTCTTCGCACATGCATCAGAGTCTTCGCACATGCATCAGTCTTGGCACATGCGCCGTCGTGATATTTTATTAACCACTAATCAATTAAGGTAAACAGGAGGGGGTTAAAACCCTGCTACCACAAGCACAAGCACCGGCACCGCTACAAGATCTCAATTGATCTATTTAATAAATCTAGGTATGCCACTTGACATAGTATTGCCATTGAACTCATAACTAGAATAATTAAAAAGGAGGCATACAAAATGTTGAGTTTATACTTGAAAAAGGATAAATTAGAGAAAAAAAGATTATATTATACTCTCCACTGACATGGGTTATAATCAATGTAGTTCCTTCAGTCAAGGGAACTCCTTGGACGGGACACAAAGCGAACTTCCTCCGCAAACAGAACATGACACAAGGCGAAGGAATGCAGGAGGGGGCTTAAAACCCTGCTACCGCAAGCACCAGCACCGCTACAAGATCTCAATTGAGAACAATTCACCAGACAAATCAGCATGCACCGTTTCACTTTCATATACCTGAGCCATGGGTCTCAGTGGGGCAAAAACAAACGCAGACCCAACAACAGAAAAAGGTTGGATTTGCATAAAACTGGAAGGATATCAAAGAGCGTAACAAAGAGAGCACGCATAAAATGGACATTGCTGCATCTTATTGGGAGACTTGATGCATGATATTGAAGTACCACACTACAAGAATCCTGTATCAATGGAGTGAGCAACAAAGCAATGTCTCCACCAAGATCTAAAAAGTGAATTCACAGGTTGATGTCTCAAGGGGAAAAAAAAAATAGAGAGCTTACTCTTCTTGATGTTAAAGAAAAAAAATGCAGCTGGACAGTTATTCTGTTACAACATTATAGAGAGTCACCAGCTTCTTTATGCTATCATGGTACAACTAAATGCACAACAGGGCACAAGCTCTGGAAACTACAATAGCTGTTGCTAGACCAAAAACAACAAACGCGTTAGCAATATTTCCTCGTCGCCTTCATATTGCCGTTGAATCGAGAGCTACTGTCAAATAATGCACAGCTTTCACAATGATATGCCACCCAATGTTGTGCAACCAGAAGTCAGCAAGACCCCACTAAAACTCCTCAGGAATATCACCGATCATCCTAAAAGCACATTTTCAGAAAATTGGTTGCTAGAGTACAAAAGCATGACTCAATGATACTGTTCCTCCCAAGAACGAAGTCAGCCATATAACGTTCTCAACAATTCATCTCCACACCAGCCAATTTCTCCTCATTATTGAGAGTGTTGGCTGCAATTAAAAGCATGTCCATTCCACCTCTACCTTTGTCCGCATCCTCTTCACCTTTCTCATTTGGCTTCTTGTCCAGCGTTCAATATGAAATTGAAGATGTTCTTGAAAATCAATACATTTCTAAAATCAGTGAGTTACGTATAACATTAAAAATTTCATATAATTTTTTCCAGTTTGTGGCAAAATTTGGTTAGAATGAGCAATTGCTTTTGTGTTTTAATTTGTTCTTGTCATCTTACTCACGTGCGTAAGTGATGGGAGTCATGCATCTCGTGCATGAGTGAAGTCTGAATTATAAGATAGATTAGGGTTTTTTTACAAATTTTAAAGAAAGAAAAAAAATTGGTCCCACTTGGAACCATGGTTCCACACTTGGAACCCGGAACCAAATCAAAATTCACTGGTTCCAACCCAAAACTAACCAATCTAGTCCTATCCAGGCAATTCATTTTGCTCACCTCATCACAATTCTAAAACAGAAGAATGCCAAGGAAGAAAAATCAATAAGAGCGAACTGGTTTGAGCTAGCGATTGTGTGCACGAAATGTGTTTCGTGGTGATGGGGTTTATACTCCTAGTTGCGAAATTTTTGTTGAATTCTGGAAAAGAAAAAGGTGTATTTTTAGAGTGATCAATAAACTGGTTTTAAAGAGGTGAAGAATAAATATTTTTGCTACAAAAATTAAGATTTCTAGACAAGATTCCATTATATACTTTTAAATTAAGACAAGATACGTGGAACATAGGCTTGTTTTTTTATCTTTTATTTTGGTTGTTGGCCTAAGAGTTCTAATTAAAAATATGGATTGTGATTGATTCGTATTAGTGGAGAATTATCATTTAAAGGAATTAATTTTCCCCTTCATCTGGTATCCGTGTTATAAATCTTTCGTTGCATTTTCATAATTTTGAGGAGAATCCCATCTTGCTACCATTGTGATAACAAAGAAAAACGTAATCATTATTACCAAAAGTCATTTTGAAGAGACCAGGCTAATCGAAGTATGCCCAAAATAGTGTCTCGTATTGGACCTTAGTGTAAATGACACATGTATCACATGTATCATACACCCTAATTAACTCTACCTAGTGCTCTATTTGTTTCAAGGAAAACATTTTCAAGAAAATATTTTCCTCATTTTCCGTCATTTGATTCCCTTAGGAAAATGAAATAAGAGGAAATGTCCGCAGAAAATTTGTCTTAGTTATCTTCATATTCTAGAATATTTTGCTTCGGAAGACTTCGTTGATTGGTTTCACAGAATCGAGCAAATTTTTTATCATAAGAATATTGCGGAGAATCGAAAGGTGAAGCTTGAATATATGAAGTATAAAATGCATGCTCTGATTTGGGGGGAAAATCTACCGTGTCAAAGAACTTGTGAAGGAAAGCGGTGAATTGTAACATTAGATAAAATGGAGCTCAAAAGGAAGCATTTCCCAGAAACTTATGAGCAAGATGCCTTCGATAAATTCCACAATATGAAGCAAGGGGGGTTGTAAGCAGAAGAATACCAAATTTGAGCATCCCGTGCTACGATGTGATGTGGTGGAGGCACAGGAGTAAACCATAGGTCGGTATTTTTGCGGTCTTCATTTGATAATTGCCGGTGTTGTCCGATTACAACCTTATTGGACTTTTAATCAGGTCTTCAAATTATCGAAGGTGGAAAAGCAACTCAAAGAGGAGAGTGAAGTCAGAAGCCATCAACCAAAGAGGGATCCTCTAATATTGGGAGTTAGACTTTAAAACCTTTGTCAGCATCGAAGGAAACCGTTGAACGAAGGGGGAGCATCTAAAACCAATAAGCCAAACGAAGCTAACAATAAATCAAGACTGTTTGAAATGTCATGGATTTGGTCGCATCGCCTCGGAGTGTCCTAATAGAAAGATCATGTCTTTGTACAAGATGAGCAGCAGGGAGAGTTGCAAAACGACTCTTTGCTCCAAGAAGATTCAAGGAGTCACGAACAAATCATTTATTGAGACCAAGGAGAAGCTCGTCATTCAAAGGAGCTTGCATGCTGATCATCTGAGGATGATGATTGGCTTTGTAACAACTCACTCCATACAAGCGTGCACTGTCGTCATTGATAGTGGATGTTGTGCGAAGGTTGTGTTGACCTCCATTGGAGGCAAGTTGCATCTCAAGGCCGAGGATCATCCACATCTTTACAAGCATTCTTGGCTCAAGAAAGGGAGTGAGTTAAAAGTAAATAACCGGTGCTTGATTTCATTCTCCATTGGCAAAAGATGTAAAGATGAGATTATGTTTGATGTATAACACCTATCCCTTTGTCAAAGACCACGTCAAGATTACGTTGGGCCCTTGCAAGATGGAGAGCGTTTCCTAAGCCAACTCATGGGAAAGGAAGCAATCTTCTTTTCAAGTCTCACTTTTCCTAAGCACCGGAGGATGCTTGTGAAGCTTGTGCTCTTGTTATAGTGGAAGAAAATGAAGCAAAAGAGGAGATCCCAACCATTTTGCAGCCGTTGCTTGAGGATTTCTTTGAAGTCATGCCAGTGAAATTCCATCCAACCTTCCTCCTATGAGAGAGATTCAACATTATATCGATCTAGCGCTTGGTGCATCTGTTCGATCATGGGCTCTGAGAAGCACGAAGAACTTCAAAGCCAAGTTGATAAACTCTTGGCTAAGGGAGCGATACAAGAAATCTCAAGTCCTTTTGCTGTCCCGGCACTTCTAGTTCCAAAGAAAAATGGTTCTTGGCCAATGTGTGTCGATAATAGATTGGTGAACAAGATAACCATCAAATTTTTTCCTTTTCCTTGCCTTGGTACTTGCTTGATGAATTTCATGGACCTTCTGTGCTATTCCAAGATCGATCTTGGAGGCAGCTATCGTCAAAGTCAGATGAAATTAGGAGTTGAAAGGATGACCGCTTTCAAAACTAAGAACAGTCTTCTTGAAGGCATGCCGATGCCCTTTGACATCGTTATTAATGCTCCTAGTATTTTTATGCATCTTATGAATCATGTCTTTAAACCTTTCGTTGGATAGTTTGTCGTCGTGTACTTTGATGACTTCATGATTTATACCATAGCAAGACGCAAGTGGAGCCTTTGGAACATCAAATTAAAGTGCTATGGAACAACGCTTGCATGCCAACCTAAAGAAGTCACTTTTGCACAAGTAGCCTGGTTTTCTTAGGCTATATTGTCTCCAAGGATGGTGTTAGAGTAGATCTTAGCAAGACGGAGGCAATAGAAAGTTGGCCAATCCTTACTTCGCTGAATGAGATGAAAACTCGAGAATGTTTTTGGAATTTTCCATTATTCAAATATCGTCAGAATGTTATTTTACACAAACAGAAGGCCAGGTACTCTATTTGGACGTAGCATCTGAACTTTGAGCACGTAGAACAGGCAACTAAACAGAAAAAAAACGATGAGGAAATACCCAAAAAACAAACAGCAACGGCAACAGCACCGAATAGTAGGACGAGGGCCAACATTGCCATGAAGTCTCATCTTCCACTTTCAATTTCGAAGGGCACTTGGTTACTTATGCTATCATCATTTCCTGATGCATTGCTTTTGAGGATGCCATCACATTTCCTTGATCTCTCGCCAAGCAATTGCTCAGCTTCTTCAAGGTCACAGCTCTGATTCACCCATGGATGCCTGTCCATCACCCTCATCAGTCCCTCCAATTCCATTGCCACTTCCTTCATGGTCGGCCGATCCTCCCCTTTCACCCTCAGGCATCGGCTTGCCAGCATTGCAACTTCCTTAATCTCTTCGGGATTACCCTCGTTCAGCACCCTCAGGTGGATGATTTCAAAAAGCCTCTCCGCCTTTATTGCAGAAGCAAAATACAAAGACAGGTTCCTCTCACTCTCGGCCCGCTCAAAGGACAACGCCCTCAGTCCAGTCAGCAACTCAGCCAACACGACCCCGAAGCTATAGACATCACTCTTCACGGTCAACTGGCTCGAGTGGAAGTACTCAGGGTCCAAGTAACCGAGTGTGCCTTGCACCAGCGTGGTCAGCTGCGTCCGGTCAAGGGGGACTAGCCTGGAGGCCCCAAAATCGGCGACCTTTGCAGTGTAGTTTTCGTCCAACAATATGTTTGTGCTCTTTATGTCCCTATGCAAAATCTGAGCGGATGCATCGGAGTGCAAGTACGAGAGCGCCCCTGCGGTCTCCCCAGCAATGCGCAGACGAGCCCTCCAGGATAATGTGGACTCGTGGCCACACTTGTGTATGTGGTCAGAAAGGGTGCCATTGGTCACGAACTCGTAGACCAACAACGGGACCTCTGTCTCGAAGCAACAACCGATTAGCTTAACCACATTGCGGTGATTAATTTGGGAGAGGATGATCAACTCGTTGATGAACTCTTCGACCTGACTTCGGTCCAAAATCTTAGCCTTCTTGATGGCGACAACCATGTTGTTTGGTAAGATCCCTCGATATACCGTTCCTTGGCCTCCCTGGCCTAGGATTCGGCTTTCATGGTAATGGTCCGTGGCCTGCTTGAGCTCTTCGTCAGTGAATATTCTTGCCGATTCAATGGAGCCTTCGTGCTCAGAAAGAAGTCTCTGCAACATGAGGCGGCCCCCATTTTCTAGGAAGAACTTCTCTCTCTGTCTGCTGATTTTTCTTTCTCTCAGCCCCCAATATAACCAGGAAATGCCCAAAAAAATCAGCAAGAAGCTTATGCTCACACCTGGGAAAAGACATAACATTCGGTGTACAAACAAATCAGGTGTCCATCACACTAAATATGGTTCATACAACCAAGAAAAGAAAAAAAAATTGTTATAGAAATATGCTTAACTCTTTCTTTTTCATTACTCAAACAATTTGTGTTAATTAACTTCTCTGTCCTATTTTATATTTTCCTCCATCAACTTGAAGCTTTTTCATTAAGACAAACCTTCATAATAGCGAATTAAACCTAAACATATAATTTTGCTGAGAGTATCTTATGATAATAGGAATGATTCAATATATAAAGGGGATATAACCCGTTTAATTCTTTTTCAGCAACAAAAGAGCAGGGGGTTGATTTTATTAATATAAATTGAATAATTTGAGATGACAATATAATATATATGTATATATATAATATCAATGTAATTCATAGACATAACTAAATCAAAGAGAAAGATTTACATCCGATAAATCTCAATAACTGATAGCAGAAGATGGAACAATGATAGGAGAACAACATTTAAGAAATGTGAATAATTTATTGGATAAAAGAGATTTTTATGATGAAAAAGATTGAGCAATGTGTACTACTTACTAACCTAGCACGACGTTGATTGAGTGAAAACTCTTTTCATGGATGATAGGAGTACAACCCTTGCCATCTTTTCTTCCATCTCCTTGGAGTCCCTCTGGACATGAACAATTATACGTTCCCAGCAAGTTCGTACATAGACCAATGCAGGGTTGTGAAATCACACATTCATTGATATCTGTAGGAATATATTCCAAATAGAAGAAGCAATTCTATCACTATTAAAGAAACTTGAAAAGGCAAATAGAATTCCATGATTTGATAATACTTTCAATTTTGAGAGGACATTGAGGCAATTTGCTTTTTTTGATGTCGCAATACACCACTGCACCGCACTTTTTGGGTAATAAGTCGTTACCCTTATCCTGGGGTCTAATGAAAAGACTAGAAAAGATACCTTGACAACCATTTCGGAGATAGAGGTTCCCTTGAAAACCCTCTAAGCAGTTGCACTGGTACCCGTTTCCGTTCTCAGCATCTGTGCAATTGGTGTTCTCTTTGCACATGTAGGTCGTTGTATTCTTCTTCGCATCATCGCATGTTTCATTTGGAATCAACCAATCAAGAACTATAGGGACCACATCAAATGGCAGCTTGTACAGATCGCCGGTAGAGAAGCTAAAGAAGCCGTCTTCAGCAACGAAAGCGTAACTGCACGGATTAAATCCCCAGATGCCGGAATGATTGTTATAGCTAGTGACAGAGATGTTGTATCGGTGGGCGTCTCGAGGTATGCTAGTCTCGTAGCAACCAATGCCCGAGCACGACCCATTAATCACATCCGAGATGCTGTCGCACGAGGACAAGCATCCGGTTGTGTACGTGCTTCCTTGTCGGCCTCTAAAAGTCGCATATGTGTCGCATCCCACGGCGATAAACATGTTCTTGGCAGGAGATATGGGGAATATGGCAAGAGTGAGCGAAGGATCATTCTTTTGTGAGGATACGCCGGACGAAGTATAACAATCTTTGGCCACAAATGTTGTCACACTCATCTGATTATTCTCAATGGATATATTGAGTATTTGGAAATTAGAACTTCTACCAGACATATAAGGAGTGGGAGGATCAGTCGAGTTATCGCAAAAGATGAGGAAAGAATCTGATTCTTCTTTGAAGTAACAGTCATTACCAGTGTTGTTCATCCCGAATGGGTATGAAAAGGTGAGGTTGCCACATCTATTCGTGCATCCAGGCTTTGTTGTTTGGACTACATCCGCCGTAACTATTGAGAACAGAGCCACCGATGAGCACAACAATAGCACAACTCTCAAGGGAAGTCTATGGAGCAACATGGATTCACCCATATTCTTCCTGAAATGAGATGATGTTTTGTAACAAGACCACGAGCTTCATAGCTTGATGACGACCTTTATAAGTGATGATAAAGCTTTTAGAAAGCCAAATAGTATATAATTAGTAATTAATCAAACGGTTTTCTGTGAGTATATAAACAAGTAAGTCGCATACAAACCCCAGATCCCCCTACCGTGGGCTCGTGCACTGGAAAATCGCGGACGGCCTTCTCCGCAAACAGTTCCAAGCGTTTTTTTTTGTCAGCCGTGGGGTCGTGCGTATTGTCAGCCGTTCGATCCAAAACTTGCAATCATCGACCGTAAGATTTGAGCACTGGAAATTTGCAGCGCTTTCACCCACGGCAGCGTGGACTCGGCCCAACCTTTTATAAAGATATGTCTGCTAAATCAATTCTGGAACTTCAACGTTCTATCATTCTTGTTCTTGAGGACCAGTTAATATAGAATCTCGCCAGCTGTGCAGTGGTGAGGGAAGGTGATGTTACAGCTGGTGACGCGAGAAGGGACTGCAATTGGGCAGAGTAAACAAGAACTGATTGTGTCAAACGTCGAAGTAGAACGAGTAAAGAGAAGGACAGGACGCAGCGCAGACCAGAGCAGAAGCTGATGGAGCGGGACTTGGAACGAGTCGGCAAGTCAACGGAGCTGACACAAGCAGAAAAATAATTGAAGGTGGGTTGACATCGTGAAAGGGAAAGTTAAGTGATTCCTGGTGACTCCATCCACAAGTTATCATCATTAGATTTATACAAACGCTAGTTAGCATGCCCGTACTTCGGCTGGATTCACTCCAAAAGATCCACTAAAAAATTGTTTAAATATAATAGTTATCAATTATCTAATACTGGATACTCATCACACAATAAATTTGTTATAATAGTTAGGCATCCGTGATAGAGGAGTAACTACTAATCGTTATATACATAATAAGCAATTAAAGCTGACGGAGTCTTCATGCATGTCTCTGCCAAGTAATATTTTATTAACTACTAATCAATTATGATATGTCGTCTAGACTCATCAAACAAGTAAATTCAGTTGGTTTTGGGTCAAGTCGAGTATGGTTCAACCCAAATTGATCTATTTAATATGTTTTGAACAATTTCTATACAATACAGATCTAATAAGTTATACTTAACTCAACCCATATCATTAAAACACTTTTATATTTAAACAAATCTAAAAAAATTTATACCCAAACGAAGTTAGAGCGTGGAGTAAACAAGCACAAGATCAAGTGAGAACAATAGAATGTGAAGAGTGAGCTATAAATGAGGATTGGGTCTAAGTAAGTTGTGAACTTATTTAACACCCATATCATTTTGAAATTTACCATTCTAAACCCATTTAATGAATATGATTAATGCATGTAATAATTCAACCTATCAAATATGAATAAAGAAATTGATCTATGACCTATTTAATAAATCTAGGTATGCCACTTGACATAGTATTGCCATTGAACTCATAACTAGAATAATTAAAAAGGAGGCATACAAAATGTTGAGTTTATACTTGAAAAAGGATAAATTAGAGAGTTTTGTCAAAAGAATGTCGGTATTTTATCTTTCGTTAAATGAACTTCAATAAAATAAAATAAAAGATCAGTTAGAGAAACAAATTTATATTATACTCTCCACCGACATGGGTTATAATCAATGTAGTTCCTTCAGTCAAGGGAACTCCTTGGACGGGATACCAAGCGAACTTCCTCCGCAAACAGAACATGACAGAAGGTGAAGGAATGCAGGAGGGGGCTTAAAATCCTGCTACCACAAGCACAAGCACCGCTACAAGATCTCAATTGAGAACAATTCACCAGACAAAACAGCATGCACCGTTTCACTTTCATATACCTGAGCCATGAGTCTCAGTGGGGCAATAAGAAGCGCAGACCCAACAACAGAAAAAAGTTGGATTTGCGTAAAACTGGAAAGATATCAGAGCGTAAAAAAGAGAGCATGCATAAAATGGACATTGTTGCATCTTATTGAGAGACTTGGTCCATGATATTGAAGTACCACACTACAAGTATCCTGTATCAATGGAGTGAGCAAAATAGCAATGTCTCCACCAAGATCAGAAAAGTAAATTCACAGCTTAATGTCTCAAGGGGGCATTAAAAAAAACAGAGCTTACTCTTCTTGATGTTAAAGAAAAAAATGCAGCTGGACAGTTATTCTGTTACAACATATCTCAGAGAGTTATCAGCTTTTTGATGCTTTCATGGTACAACTAAATGCACAACAGGGTACAAGCTCCGGAAACTACTGTTGCTAGACCAAAAACAACAAAAGCGTTAGCATTATTTCCTCGTCACCTTCATATTCCGTTGTCATTGAATCGAGAGCTACTGTCAAATAATGCATAGGTTTCACAATGATATGCTGCCCAATGTTGTGCAACCAGAAGTCAGCAAGATCCCACTAAAACTCCTCGGAATATCACTGATCATCCTAAAAGCACATTTTCAGAAAATTGGGCTGGTAGAGTTACTAAAATCATGACTCAATGATACAGTTCCTCCCAAGACGAAGTCAGCCATATCATGTTCTCAACAATTCATCTCTACACCAGCCAATTTCTCCTCGTTATTGAGAGTGCTGGCCGCAATTAAAAGCATGTCCATTCTACCTCTACCTTTGTCCGCATCCTCTTCGCCTTTCTGATTTGGCTCCTTGTCCGGTTGCATTCCCCGTTCTCTACGACTTTTATTATTTTTATTATTTGCAAGTCGACAATTGATTGCGACATCACAAGTGAATCACAACGGTCTCGTCAAGGTTTCTTTAGTGAAGAGCGTGAGAGAGTGGATGTCAGTTGCATCTTATGCTTGGGACTGAATGCATCTTTGGTTTAAGCTAAAAGAGCAAAGAAAATTGCTTTTCTTTGGAGAGTCTAAATCAAGAGAAATAGTGATAGAAATTTCTACTTTAATTTTGTCATGACCTAACTTTTTCGTCCAAAGGAAAGAAGATATAGGTTTAGAAGTATTATCTAAATGATGAGCCTAGGACCTCAATTAAATGCAGACTCTCTAAAACCCATACCCTATGTAACATTGAGTATTCAAATTGACATTATAGGAATTTTCTAATGATGAGTTGTTACTAGCCTATTGGGATTGGTTAGAAATCAAGTAAGGAATAAGAGTGTGCTTCACTTCCTATGCAAGCAAGGAATATAAGGACGTGAACTTGATTATACTAATTAAACAATTAGTGCTATTTTGATACATAATCCTGTTCATTTTAGAAAAAGGTTTTTGCCAAGCAATTTGAATTGATTTTTAGACTTATCCACTAACATGTAAGGCAATCATACGAGTACACAATCATTAAAATAAAAAATAGCAACCAAGAAAGCATTAAATAAATTGCTAGGGAAAAGGCTAAAAATAAGCCATAATCATCCTATTGAAAGTGCGCAAATAAAGACATTTATCTTTAAGGATAATTGAAACCCTAAGGTAGAGCCCTAAGGATTTGTTCAAAGTCGAGCACAATCTTAGATAAAAAGCTCTCACTTTGAAGAAAATATTACCCAAAAACTATATTTTTTAAATCTTTTAAGGAATTTTAATTTCTTTGGAATATTTGGAATTTTAAAGATTTTCTTTTAGGATTCTTAATATTTTTTAGAATTTTCTGAAGTCGTTTATGTTCTTAATGATTTTTTAATGGCTTTTTAGTTAATATCTTCTTTTGAATTTTAATTTAAGAAAAAAAGGAATTCGGACCAAGTCAAAAGATCCGGCTTGATTAAACCGACCCGGACCCTATTGGTCCGAGTTAAACTAAAAACCAGACCAGCCCTGAAGCCCGCTCCAAATTAATCAAACTAGCCCATGAACAATTCTCATATTCACACAGTCGGCCCGCGACGCCCAAAGTCCACTATGAATAAAAATCCATGTATTCTAGCCCAAGACCAAAATGCAGCCCATTTCCCTACTTCCATTTTTCTATTTTGGCTTTTTTTCCTTTTAATTCTTTTCTTTTTCTTTTTCTTTTTCTTTTCTATATTATTTTTCTGGTCGTCTTCTTCTTCCCCCACGCGCATCTTCTTCTTGCCCAAGCGACATTGCTTGCCGAAGCTGCTTCCTCACCGAAATCTTACCAAAACAACAACATCAGCCGAATCAACCGGTATCCCTTCCATCATTGAACCACCATCACACGCCAGCCATTCACTTACTCAGACCACCATCGGCCACCGCCGGCCACATGCTTCGGCGACCACTAAGGGAATAGAGGAAAACCCGCGCCAACTTGACTATATGGTATTATTCTGCGAAAATCACGCCAAAACACGACAGACACGCAAAAATCGAACATGATTCAACAGAAAAAGACACAAATACGAATTAACCTCGAGCTAAAACGTGAACTGGCTTTCGGTTTTCTCTAAGACATTTTGTCAAACATGCGGTGTGTATCGGCTAAAAGAGGGATATAGAGTCGTTCAAGGCTCGGGTCGAGGCTTTGGTTCGGGCCAAGACTAATACACGACATATGGAAATCATTCCAGACCAACCCAGAGATAAATCATCCGCGTTTAACTTGTATATGAACGACAACAATAGATCTCGGCCATAACAAACCAACGAAGCCCAGATCTCATTCGGGCGTTTTAACAAACAGTTGATGACGCTATCGAAACGGGGACTTTGGGCTTGATGCGGACACGGGCACAAATCTAAACTCCTAACAACGAATACTAGGACGTCTTGCAGCTTTGAAGGAGGACTTTCAAGGAGGACCGGCTTGGATCAAAATTCGCGCGAACTCTCGCCCAACGCCCTGCAAAAACAGAGCAAACCGTGCTCGAAAGAGAGGCACACCTGTTCGGGAAAGAGCTGCGACGGGCGACGGCTAGCGGACTGACCCCCGGCGACGGTCTACAACCCTCTAGAGCTCCTCATTCTCTCTGGTTCGCTCTCTCACTCTTACTCAAACTCTCTCAGTCTCTCTCTCGGATCTCAATGCCCCCTCTCAAATAAGCGAGCGCTTTTAAAGACGACCAGCAGGCGCGCATGGCTTCTGCCACCGCCAGCTTGCCAGCCGGCTTGATCCCCGACCCTGGGATCGCACTGCAGCCAGTTGCCCTGCGTACCTCCCGCCTGCTCAGGCTTGCACCGTTCTTTTTCTGCATGGGCGTGACTGACGTGAGGGAGAAGAAGACTCACACACAGGTCGGGCCGAAATGAAGGGACATGGGCCAGCTGAGGCGCAAAAGGAGGAGGGAAAAGAGGAAAAGAAGAAGGGGCCAGCCAAGGCTAGCCCTAGCCCAGCCCAACTGCATTTTATTTTTTTTACATATGTAATATATTTTTTAAATTATAAATTTTAAAAATATATTTTTTCAACAATTAATACTAGTAATGCAAGTGTTCCTAATATCTATATGCAATGTAAATTTAATGAAAATTATTCTTGCTAGGGGTTGAAATTAATTCCTAATTTTCTATACGATTAATGAAGGATTAAATGGGTCATCAAATTTTAGGTGTTACAAATTTTTCCTTGAGTTACTTAGTTAAAATCAAGAATAGCTACTAAGCGAGAAAAAACAAATTAAAGGATCTATTTAGTTTTATTAACAGCTACAGCAAAGTATGTCTAGGTTAGTAAACAATACATAAATTAATATATGAGTATTCACCTAATAAAGTAGTGTTACTCTTAGCAGGACAAGTTCCTTTTCTCTAATTAACGTAAAAAATAGTGAGAATAAAGCAATGTCATGATGTCGCAATAAAATTTTATTCTTGTCACTTTGCTACTTATATGTTAAATCCTATTCCCAAGTCATATTGGAGTTATTTATGTCTAATCCAACCAAACATTTCTCACATGCCAACTTGGTCTGCGTGTGGCTGCCTTTAACTCTCTCTCACCCTGGGTGAGCTTTCCCCTATCCCTCCATGGTGATAGTCATCTTCCTCTCCAAAAAAACCCTAAATCCCTAGCTCCATATTCATGGAAACAGCCATCAATCCCTTACCTGGGTAGTCGAAGCTCCCCTCCACAGCGAAATGGATTTCGTCGCTCTCCATCTCCATGGAAACCTCAGCAGAGATCTCGGTTAAGGTTTGGTTCTCCCCTCTGCAAAACCCTTCCACATATTCCTGAATCCATGGATACGATCACCCACCCCACTGTTTGTACCCACCACATCATCCAATTTCTGTAGCCAGTAGTGAAGTTAAGATTAATCACAGCTCTAAAGTTCCTCAAAACCTAGCAAGGCTATGAACTCGACTAGCAGGTAGATTAAAAGCCAAACCTGAGTTCCCTTCACTCCATTCTCCAAATTACACACATACTCACCTAGATTCAGCCAATGCCATCATGGATGAAACCCAACTTCAAGTGACTACTTTATGCCGCCGGATGGGTGACCTATGGTCTGATGATGTTATTATGGTCTGATGATGTTATTACCGAGCTAGATGAGGAAGTATCTGTGGAGGAGCAAGAGGTCAATGATAAACCAATACTATGAAAAAGGCATGGAAAACTGAATCTGTGAAATGCGAAGTCATAGAGCCGGGATTTTTCACATTTCTATTTTGGGATTTTTCACATTTCTATTTTGCTCCACAGAGGAAAAGCAGAGAGTTCTAGACTCGGGACCATGGTCCTTTGCTAGTAACCTACTAGTTTTGAAAGAAGGGGACCCGACAATACCTGAACATTGCTATGAATTTACACACTTGTTGACATCTAAATTTTGATCGATCATTCGTAATTTAATGCACAAAAATTTAGGGATTAATTTTAACCCCTAAACAAAAAATATTAGGATTAAATTACATAGCATATAGTTTTAGGAGCATTTATTATTGCATTTGCATTGGACTTATGGCAGATGGGTTTCCATTGATGGTTCTAAGCTTTAATTTAACAAGTTGGACTAAGCCCACAAGGAAAAAGAATTTGGCTAGACCCGTTAAAGGATAACGAGTTGGAATATGAGAATATTTCTGGGAATATAAGAATGTTCCTGAGAATATTCACATTATTCAAGAAATGTGTCGGATGAAATATTCTCGTTAAGGGATGACGAGTTGGAATATGAGAATATTCCCAAGAATATGATAATGTTCCCGAGAATATTCTCATTATTCAGGAAAAATATTGCACCTGGGATACAAGAGCTAAATATGCAACGTGCAAATTTATTATCTTTCCTTAAATAACATATTTTTCTCACCTATAAAAAGGGGGCCACAAACACTGAAGGACAAAAAAAAAAAAAACATAGCCACAATTGAGAGAAAAAGAGCGGTAGCGCAATATAGAGAGAGAGGAGAAAAAGCATCTCTTTTGCTGCAGGTCTTGAAGGTCGGCTCACAAAAGGAGGCCTCTTCCCAAGAGACAAGGGAGAAAGGATCGTCAGACGTGGAGAGGCGTCCAGCAAAGTCAAAGGAGAAAGGAGGTGAAAGGGGAATTGAGCGTCCTCCTCCAAAGTTTTCAATCATTCTGACAACCATCGCGTGCAGTCTCATTCTCACGTTCCTGTCCATGTTTCGATGATATTCCCAGTAATTTCTTGGCGGCATTCCACAATTCAAATCAGTCAGTGCCGCCACAATTCAACCCAACTCTAGCGTGAATTGCTCTCACGTCGCCGTCACACCCTTGCCATCCGCCTTGAAGCATCATTGATTACGATCCCCGCGATTTGTTACTCGTCCGAACTTGGAAAGAATAGATAAGGTAGGTAAAGTTCATAGCTAAATTAATTCTTGAATATTTTATTTCCTCGTTTGAAGTATTGCATGCCTAATTGAATTCCGATTGAGTGAGGTCGATGCGTCATGTTAAAAATTCTCAACAATCAAAAATATTGAGCCGCGAGACGTCAGATCAGATTTTGGATTGTGTTGATTTTTTATCTTGGGTCAGGGCTAAATTGCGTGCTTTACATGATCGGTTGCATTATATGTGTTGATTTTTTAGTAAGATTAAAAAATGCATAAAAAATCTGTCGCATAATAGGGTAGATTAATGCATTTCATGTTAGACTAGTTTTATAGTTTACACACACACACACACACACACACACACACACACACATATATATATATATATTAACAAAAAGGACATAAAAATATAAAAATAAAAAAATAAAAGATCATATGCATAGCAAAATACATCATTCATCTCACATCATGTAGCACATGCATATTTAGATAGATTGCACACATGTTACAATAGTTTTCAATTAACATATGTCATTAGAGTTAGGCCATTTGAATTGCATGTCATATGTTGTTAGAGTAAGAATCATGCATATTAAATCTAGACTAGAGTTATATATATAATTAATTTAAAAAAAATCCAAAAAAAAGGTAGATGTCATCCCATTTAGAATTTATGTTTAGGTCATGCATTTTAGTTATAGCTTATTTTGTTTTAAGGTTGATCATGATTTTTATATTCATCCTTTTGGATTTACTGAATGTTATTGATTGTGATTTGCATGACCACTCATTTCCATGTTAGTGGCTTAGGTTAAAATCAACCAAGATTGATTGCTTGCAAAAATATATATATTTGAAACTTAAAGAGAAAGGGTACCGAAAGGGCGCTAGTTTAACTTAGCGTGTCCCCGAACCTATTGAATCTCTGGTTCGCAGAAGTAAAGTATTCTCCCATACTTTACTTGGGTTTCTAATCAACCCTAATTGATTAGTGGCGACTCCTAATTAAATAAAATTATATGTTTAAATAGGTCAAATTTTAAGTACCAAGTTGCGGTTGGTAGGGCTTGGGAGAGTCCGCACTAAGTCGTCGGACTTAGTAATCCATTAGTCCTCCCATGGTGATTCACCTTCGGGAAGGTCACGACAGCACTATGCGTTTTGGGTGCATATCCTTGGCCTTCCTCGTGCAAAAGTAAATGAAACTTCTGTGAGGCAAATAGCATCAAAGCTGGGCACTGTCGAGGAGATAAAGTTGGAGGCTAGAACCACCACCTCTTGCCGTATAGGCAAGGCAAAGGTCAGATTGGACCTAGCTCGGCCCCTGCAGACAGGAACAGTTATTAGCTTTGGTGGTAAGAAATGGTGGTTGGATTTCAAGTATGAACGACTTCCTCATTTTTGTTACTCTTGTGGTAAAATTAGACACTATGCTACTTTCTGTCCGATTATTCTTTATGAAGAATCGGGCCTACCACAAGACAAACTAGGGCGGTATGGCTCATGGTTAAAGGCCGAAGCTAGGGAAACAAGCCAATTTTGGAAAGCCTTTTATGGGGAAATTGATCCTGCTATAGTAGACGAAGAAGTCTTAACCCAAGCTCTCAATTCAAATGAGGAGGTACCAAACATAGCAGATGCAACTCAGAATCATTTGGCAATTGTCCTAGCCTCACCTACTGAAACAGAACATGCAGTTCCTATGGAGTTGACGATTCATCTAGCAACTAGCTCAGGAAAGGGAGAAATACAGCATCCTCTTACTGTTCTCAGCCCTGTAGAAACAGAAAAGGGTGGCGGGAGCTCAAAAAAAGTGAAGCGTACATATAAAACTCCGGTGCCAAAGAAACAAAAAAGAAGCAGTCCTTATGAGAAGCAATCTACTCTCTCCCTGGTGGAAAATGAAGAGAACCTCACTGACACCCCAATCCAGCTTTGGGAAGGGGCAAACTCACGGGCTTTGGTGGCTAGCCCTAATAAGCATTGATGAGGATACTCAATTGGAACTGTCAAGGGTTGGGCACACCCTTGACAGTTTGTCATTTGCGAGCTTTAGTGGCTCAGGAAAGGCCCAACATGGTTTTCTTAATGGAAACTAAGAATAAAGAGCATATGGTGGAAGGTGTTTGGAAATGGCTAAAGTACACTCACTCTTTTCTCATTGAACCAATTGGGATCGCAGGCGGACTAGCACTCATATGGGATGAAGAGGTGGGGGTGGAAGTTGAGTTCAACTCCAGGGTACTCATTGATACTAAGTGTCGTGATAAAAACAGTGGAGTAGACATGCGTATATCCTTTGTACATGCTTCTACAAATTTTCAGGAAAGGCAACAACTCTGGCAATTACTAAGCACCACATCAGCAAGTCACAACCTCCCATGGTTATGTACGGGTGATTTTAACGAAGTCCTCTATCACTGGGAGAAGATCGGGCGTCGTGAAGTGGATAGACATAGAATCTAGGCCTTCCGAGACTTTCTAAATGGCTGTTCCTTGATGGATATGGAGAGTAAGGGCTGTGCTTTTACTTAGTCCAATAAGAGAGAGGGGCCTAACGTCGTAAAAAAAGACTGGATAGAGCAATGTGCACTATTGAATGGAGAATTGCTTATTTACATGCAAATGTGTTTGCATTACCAGCCATAGGGTCAGACCACAGTCCATTACTATTGGAGACAAAGCGAACAGGTAAATCACGAACGAAACGGTTTAAATTAGAAGCCTTTTGGCTAGAAGAACCTGATTGTACAACAGTGATAAAGGCTGTATGGGGAACAAACAGCAGTAACCTGTTTCATATTGGAGGAAAGATACAACGAGTAACGGAAGCATTGAGTAAATGGAGCAAGGACAAGTTCCAGAACTCCCATAAGGAAATGTCGGCACTTAAAAACAGGTTAATGGACATTACTAATGCAGCTAAAGAGTCATCAAACAGAGAGGAATTCAAAACTATTGTCACCAGAATAGATAATCTCTGGTGACAAGAGGAGATGTATTGGGGTCTACGATCAAGAATCAACTGGCTAAGGTGGGGTGACCAAAACACAAAATACTTCCATGCCACGACCATCCAAAGGAGACAACGAAATAAGATCACTATGCTGAAAATAGATGAGCATACCTGGTGCCGTGACTCATCAGCTTTAAAACAGCACATCCGCAGCTTCTACCAACACCTGTTCACATCGATGGGGGAGAGAAATTATAAGCCGGTACTGGACCAATGTCCCAAAGTGGTTTCACCTGAAATGAATGAGGCCCTAGTCAAGCAAGTGTCAAAAGAGGAAGTGAAAACAGCAGTCTTTCAGTTAGGCGCAACAAAGGTAACAGGACCGAACGGCCTACATGATCTATTCTATCAAACCCACTGGTATTTTCTACAAGAGGATCTCTTCAGCATGGTCGATGATTTTTTCAAACATGGCAGGTTTGATTCTGAGCTCAATCACACACATCTAGCACTTATTCTTAAAGTGGCTAGCCCAGAAAACATTACTCAATACAGACCTATCAATCTATGCAACTTCATTTACAAAATCATTGCAAAAGTAATGGCAAATAGATTGAAACCATGGCTTACAAGAGTAGTCTCCATGGAGCAAAGCGCTTTTGTTAGTGACCGACAAATCCAGGACAACATCATCATTGTTTAGGAGGTACTTCACCACTTAAAAATCAAAAAGAGAAAGAGAAATTTCCAGGCTGTTTTGAAATTGGACATGCAAAAAGCCTATGACAGGGTTGAATGGGATTTCTTATGTGATTATATGAGAACGGTGGGATTTCATGAAAAATGGGTACAATGGATACACTACTGCATCTCAACAGTCACATTTAGCACCCTTGTAAACGAAGAACCTTCAGCTACATTCAAATCGACAAGAGGGATAAGACAAGGTGATCCCCTTTCCCCCTATTTGTTCATTATTGCTGCTAATGCCCTCTCTACCTTGCTGTCCAAAGCTGTAATGGAAGGTACAATTAAAGGAATCCGACTAAATCCCTCCTACCCTACCTTATCCCACTTACTCTTTACGGATGATGCTATTATATTCCTAACTGGTACAGTCAGAGAAGCTCAAAATGCTACAAATATATTGAATCAATACTACTATGCCTCTGGACAGGCCATCAACTTGAATAAATCAGGTCTGTATTTAGGAAAGGACTGCCCTCATTCCCTCAAACAGAATATTGCAGCAGAGCTACGGGTTCCCATCATTGAACAAACAGGCAAATATCTGGGAATACCATCAGACTGGGGCCAAACTAAAAAACACATGTTTAATTGGATTCTTACAAGGGTTGAAAGCAAGCTCAAAGGTTGGAAGGAAAAGTTGATTTCCAGAGCAGGTAAAGAAATACTTCTCAAAACAGTCATTCAGGCTTTACCCCAATACGCCATGTCGGTTTTTAAAATCCCACTATCCATTTGTAGGGTTATTGAGAAAAAAAAAAAAACAGCAACCTTTTGGTGGAAGCAAAATGCTTCAAAGAAGGGCATCCATTGGAAAAAATGGGAAGAATTGAAAATTCGAAAGGATCAGGGAGGATTGGGATTCCGAGACCTAGTACACTTCAATAGAGCAATGTTGGGCACAAGCCTGGAGACTAGTTCAGAAGCCGAATGAATTATGGAGTCGAGTGGTTAAAAGTGTATACTTCCCTATGGGGGAGTTTTAGACAGCACAAAAACGACCCCAATCCTCTTGGGGATGGCAAAGTTTATTAGAGGGACGAGAAGTCCTTGAACCATATACACGGTGGATAGTGGGAAATGGGGAAAAAATCATAATTCGTGAGGACCGCTGGCTATCTTCCAGCAAGATACATGGCCCTCCTAATCGGTGCGATCCATGTATGGTCATTGAATTGATAACTCAGCAGTCTAAGGCATGGGACCTTGGCAAGCTAAATGAGCTTTTTGAGGAGACTATTGTTAAGGAAATCACTGCCATCCCTCTAAGCATACAATCAGTCCCTGACCAACTAACGTGGACGGCAAACAGCTTGGGGATTTATACAGTTAAGAGCGGCTATAATTGCATCTACAAAACAGGTACGTCCTCCCCAACACCAAACCCCTCTACTTCATATCAGATACCTAAATCCCTGTGGACACGGGTATGGACTCTTCACACCCCCACTAAAATCAGATTGTTCATATGGAATATATGCCATAATGCACTCCCCACAAGAGAAAACCTCTACAAACGACAACTCTCACCTGATCCTTTGTGTCCTATTTGCCGAACCGAACCCGAAACACTAGAACACCTATTTATTCTGTGTAATTGGACAAAGGATGTGTGGTCACAACAGCCCATACACACCGACATCAGCCCATCAACAATCAACCGAATCGACAAATGGATACATGAAAAACTCACCTCAACGGACCACCCTTCCTCTGGAAACCTCCTTGCTGGCGTCCTCTGGCAGATCTGGAAACAAAGAAATGCTCTGCTCTTCCGCGGCAAAACCCTTGATCCAAAGCTCACAGTTGAGCTCGCACTCTCCTCGCAGTCCCTATTTGAGAGAACAAACAAGCTAAAACAAAAGCTCCCATGGCAAAACCCGCAAGATACGACGAGCTGGAGCCCCCCGCCGTGAAACTCACTAAAGCTTAATGTAGATAGTACTTGGAACAGAGCATCCCTCGCCGAATCAGTCGCTGGCCTCTGTAGAAATGCCTCCGGGTTGCTGATCGACGGGTTTGTCCAGCAGATCCAAGCTCCATCCGCGCAAGTAGCGGAAACCCTTGGTGTAAGGGCTGCGCTGCTTTGGTTGAAGGAAAACAAAACAGCTTCAACTAATCTGCGCTCCTCTTCTTTAACTGATCGACGCCCAAACCCTCCAGCTGATCTGAGCATCCTCTTATCAACGGATAGCTTATCCATGTGCAACTACGTGATGGGCCGAGAAACACCCCCATGGTCGGCCCACTCCATCATTCAGGATTGCAAACAGCTCTTGAATGAGCTTCTTTGGGTCCAGCTGGAATTTGGGCCGCGAGAAGCAAATCAAGCAGCGGATTGGCTTGCGAAAGCCCACAGAGACAACATCTTGCCTTCAAATTGGATTGAGTATCCCCCCCTTCCCCTATGGTCTATATTATGTATGGATTTTCTAGTATCACAAACTCTTGTTTTGAGTTAGTAATGAAAATCTCGCTTTTGACAAAAAAAAAATAAAAAAATCCGGTAGCTGTATAGATGGAGACGGAGGAAAGGCAGAAGAAGGATGAAATTTCATATATAAATCTCGTCTCAAGGTATAGTAATTGAGTATGGTAAAATATCTAATACTATAATTGGATATGTAGTGTTTTCCTCATTTCTTATACATTGCATAATTACTCTTACATGAAAAGGAAATTTAAATCCAACTGCCAACTGAATTCAACTAAAGCGAGAAGGGAAATGCCAATCCACAGCCTCCGAAATGTTGAAGTGTCATTTTGCTCCTCTCACCCAATATGCATGAAGATTTGTTCCTTGAAATTTGTTTCGTTCATGCTGTCTAAAAAGGTAGATTTTTTCTTCTTGTTGGCTAGGCAAGTGAAAGCGGTCTGCATTATTCGATTAGATCATGGTGAGTTTGGGGTAAAGCGAACCAGTTTGCATCGCTTTAGGGAGCAAATCGTCACAAATCTGGGTACAAGTGGACTTCATTAATGAATTGTTCAATTTAGCTTCGATCCACGAGATTGGACTTATGAATTACAACTACCATATCACTTGGCAATGATCCTTTGCAAATGATACCATATCATCCTTGACCAACTATTATGCTCTCATTATAATTGATGGAGGCCTTCTCTAGCTCTTAGCGTTAAGATTTTCGCAGCTTTTATGGTCCTATCTAGTTCATCTAACTATTGCTACAAAAGCAAGTCCCCATTTTGCTTGAAGTATTATTCTTTAAGTCTATTAGCTTCATTTTCTTGTGTCCTAATTATAGAAATCATATACCAAATAGCAACACCATTAGGGGAAAAGTACCAAAAAAATCATAAATCTATTATATTGATATCAATTCAGTCATAAACTATTTAATTGGATTAATTTATCCCTAAACATTTTCACATTAATACAAATTTAGTTGATCTAGTGAAATTAAGCTGTAAATCACTAACGTGAATGTCAACCCTCATCATATCCTAAATCAAGACAATGGATTTAGTTAAGTTAATCTACCAAAATAGAAATCGAAAAGCACACGTTCCATGGCCAATAAAGAATGTCATCAATTTAACGAGATTAATGTGGGGATAATTACCCAAAAATTCTTAAACATATTGTATTTATGCCAATTCAATTCTAAGCCTCTCTTTTTTGCTGATTCAATTCTAAACCTTTTATAATCATACCAATTCAGTTCATCTTGCTAGATTTGGCCAACCAACACTGGCAACAATATTTTTATTAATTTTTCTTTTGTCTCCTTCCTCCCTTGCCCTCCCCCCCCCCCTGACGGGCAATGGCCGGCCAGCTCCAACGAGGCTTGCCGGCCACTGCACGAGGGTCGCGCCCCCCGTTGGACTACCCACCCTCGCCGGCGACTTTGCTCAAACCTTGGCAAGGCTTGGGGGCGGCGATGAGGCAGCTTTGCCAAGATCTGGGCAAGGCCAGCCCAACCATGGCCAAGTTGCAGGCAAAGGCAACCTCACCCGCGACTAGCGAGGCAATGGTGACCTTCGCCCAAGCCCGCTATGGCCTCACCAACCGCAATCGAGGTTGCCTTTGCCCGCGACCAAGCCATGGCAAGGTTGGCCTCACTCAGATCTTGGGGAAGCCGCCTCACTACAGCCCCCAAGTCTTGCCTAGGTCTGAGGCAACCTTACCTGCAACTAGCAAGGCAAAACCCTTTGGAGTTCAAACACTCTTAGGCAAAATATTTACCGAATGTAACTAGGAAAAAAGAGTTTTTACACTGTTTCTAACATAGAGCAGATCCTTATTGATCTGACTCGACAGACTAAACAACAACATGAATGGGACTATAACATGACGTAAAAGTTCGATTTCCACCATACTCTTCCACATAGCTCCTGCATGTATAGCACATTTCCAACTGGAAGCTTTCCCACCCTTTAGATCAACACAACTCACTACAATTACCTTCCATTCTCCTATACATCCCAGCAACATCATTAAAGCTAGAATACCAAGGCATTACCTTCAAATGACTTCTCAAAGATTCAATTTAAATCTAACCCTACAGCAGTAAAGAAAATACTATAACAAATCTGAAGTCATAGCCCAGTCAAAATGAAACTATTTATATTTCATGAGTAGATTCTCTCTGAAAGTTGTACCTAAAAAAGTTGCACTCTTAGACAAAATCATCGATTATTTTACACTGGACATTCATCTATATCCAACATGGGACCTTCATTTTGTTTTATAGAACTGCAACTTAGGTTTACAAGAACATTAAGGGATTGAAAATATGCTTCGTATTTTTGAAAGAGACATGGAAAAATGCAATCCATTGGGTTCAATGTAAGATACCCTACAATTCTACAGTGCAGAAGGTCTGACAAAGAATACATTTATGTTGACATATACAAATTAACCCTTTAAGCTCGAGACTTGAGCCAGTAGTTGAGACAGATATTTAAGAATGTTAAACCATAGATAAAAGCTTGACAATTTACTTAAATCTAGATATAACTCACTTTGGACATTAGAGAAAAAAGTAATACATTGGATTGAAGATTGCGAAGAAGGGTTTCATCATGAGAAAAACATCAACAATGAACGTCCCAGCTATCGCATGTTGGCACCACAGTTACAAAGGCCCCATAGAATTGGAGAAGTGATTCTTTAGAAGACAACAGATATTTATAAGGCATATCCGGATTTTACTGTTATTCTGCCAGTTAAAAAAACGTTGACCATTCTATCTAGTAAGAAAGGAAGGAGAAAGAAAAATATTTCTATCCAACAAATTCTTATGGAAAAAGAGAGTTTTCCCAAGATCAAGAATCAAATGGAATTTAAGCTAAAGAATGAATGATCAAATGTTTATGTAGTTTTAGAAAACAAAAGTAGTGGATGTACATAATAATGACAAGTAGCTGTCTAAGCTTTTCAGCTGTTGGCCAGCAGAAAGAATCCATCCTAAATCTGCTTTGAGCACTACTCACAGAAGAGAAAGAAAACCAAAAGAAGTGCAAATTCCTCTCCAAATTTGACATTTCAATCAACTACATGCACAGTAGTTGCTGGTCATCCAAAGTCAATGTGAGAGAGCATACAAAATGGAACTTCTTTCAGTTATATAAAATAACCAATAGATATAACCGAAGGAGCACAATTATAAACAATTGAAGGACTTCCCATTCTATAGCATGAGACCGCAAATCACTTTGCCAACAGATATATTGAACAGTCTTACATGAACCTTGTCAACACATCCATGTCAAGATACTTTACTACAATCAGCAACACATCTGTTCTACCGATGACATTATACCTGTAATATGTCTGAAGAGAAAAGCAATCGGGATTGTTCATAAGCTCCCTCTTTCATCTGTGAGTTAATGAGGCGAAAATCCAACACTCTGTCAATCTCGGTTTCTGGAAAGTTTTCACAAAGAAGCTTGCATAATTGGCTGAATTTTCCTGAAATTATTATGTTGTAAAATGCACATTGACTCAATTCGGTGATCATCTCATGGTTAGATCCATTCATAGAGGCCTTAGATGTAGGGTCAGCGCCGTTGGCAGCAATTTCATTCTGCACCCCTGCACCTTGGGTAGAGGTGCCCAACCTATGCTGATCTTTCAACTGAGTATCCTGCTTAGAAACCAAAAAACAGCCACCTGTTAAAATGAGATAAGCAATGTAGAATTAGGTGTAAAGTAACAATGCGTAAATAGTAGTTTTGATGGCACCAAAACCTTAGCGTTCATAGTATCAATTTCTCTAGCATGAAATGCCAGGGCATTTTGGATGCACTGTCTTATACCACCTTCATCACTCAATGACTGGAATATGTGCTCCAATACAATGCTACTGCACTGGCTCTGCGAGTGTTCATTGTGACCATTTTCAACAGCATGATGGACCACAGAAGGATCATGAAGGTGCTCAGACCGATGAAAATCTGAAGATCCAACTACTGGTTCCCTTGAAATCTGCAATAAACCAAATAAGCATCCGAGAGAAAACAATAAGCACCATAAATCAGATTCTAACCAGGCAAAGTCACAGTTCTTTCAACGACATTCAAACCAAATGAGTTGCATGAATTATTTGCTCACACTTCTGGGAAGTGTCTTAACAGTATGCAAAAAGCAATAAACACCACCGCTTTCTCAAGACAGATAAGAAGTTCCACAAAATCATCAAAAGGTAAGTTATTTCAAAAGAAAGAAAAGCAGGGAGTACAAATAAGAGCTGCAACCCTGAGTTAGAAAGGCATTGAAGACTCATAAGTCACAAGTTGAGTCTCAATTGAAAATTCAACAACAAAGAGACGGGAACTTCTATTTTTCCTCTTTGATATTAAAAAGAAAAGAAAACGCTTCATCAACAACAAGAAAATAAATTTGTCATCCTATGTTACGCTTCCTACATAACTTCTAACTGTCTGTTAGAGGATTCTTCACCAGCATAAGTGCCTTCTCAAAAAGGTAGAAGGCAGGATTTTCATGCTTCGAAGTTTGGTCCCTATCATACAACAACCAAAAATACTCAAATGGATGGTACCAAACCTCTGAAATGCCCGCTTTTCAGGAAAACGGTCAAGTTCTCGCAAACCCTATTAAAATTAACGATGTGAACTTCTTATGTAAATCAATTATGCAAGGATTGATAATGCCGAAAAGGAAACATGAGACAAGCTGGCTCAAGACAACCAGCTAGATGTCATGGGCCTAGCCAGCTTAAGAAAAACGATACCATACTTGAAAATGAACGAGTTTTTTCAATCTTGACCGTGGTACATCTGCTTCTTGTTGGATCAGAGTTTGTCCGTGTGAAGAGATTACAGGAGCTGTCTCATCCCTAAGTCATCGTTCATATTGATACCCCTGGGATGCTATTGCTAGACAACAATAGAGGCCATATTCAATGGTTCACTGAGGTGATCCACAAGTAAAAAATTGAAATATGCTGTTTGCATTTGAAGAACCAAGTTCACCTCCAATATATATACAACTCTGATACTGCTACAGCTACATCATGATGAAATTGTTCGCATCTCTCACAATCTCCATATCATTGAGGCAGCACAGATGCGTGTGCATTTCGTATCTTATGACACAAACATTGCTACATTGAGTCACCAAGTTTTTACCAATCTAGGAGTCCAATTTCTCCAATCCAACACTTTCCTCAACTTATTGCTTCCCTGTTTACCGGAATTGACCTCTGTCTCCTATGCAGCCTCTCCCTTCACATCTTGAGCTTCAGTTTCTCCTGGTTCAGGAACAACATCCTCCTGTGGGGATAGTTTGCTGATGATGTTTCCAAGCATCTCAACCACATCACTCAGTTTAGGGTGTGATTTTGGCTGCTTCATCAGGCACTCATTGGCAAGAGAAGCAAGTTTCTGAGCTGACCTGATGCAATCCCATCCTTCGAGTCGTGGGTCTAGAATAAGGGAGAATTTCTTTTAATCCGAAACATAAGGTCTGACACAATCCAAAAGCTTATGCTCACTCCGAGGTAGATTCCTTTCCACTGCTCATCTTCCTGTGATGAATTTGTAAAGAACCACCCCGAAGCTGCATATGTCACTCTAAGCAGTGAGCCAGCCTGTACGTACGTACTCTAGAGCTGCATAAACTATTGTTCCTACAACCTTAGAGAGAACAGATACGTCAGTGATGCATACTGAAGTTGAGAAGTACTGCTACCTCCTCATGGTGAAAAACTTCAAATATACGGTAGCTATCCACGCAATAAAAAAATAATCAAGCAAAGAACGGTGATGGTGGCAGAGAAAAAGGTTTTTCTGAGACAAAGTGTAGAGAAAGCTACGCCAAGTAAGAAAAGCTTCCATACTTCTTGTTCCCCCTGTAAAATGATAGGAACATCCCACAAACAAATGGCTCGACTTACTGATGTTGACACATGACTAAGCCCTTCAGCCGGTCCTTGCCTAGCCAATCCAAAATCTAAAAGCTTAGTATTGAAGTCTTCATCTAACAGGATGTTTGATGTTTGATGTCTTAAAATATCGGAAAACTAGCTACACAAAGCAAGCAGCAAAATTAAATGTAATGCGTTTCATGGCATTCTTTCCAAGCGAACTTATATGGAAGAAAGCTGCCGTCAGAGCATGAACATCAGAAATTGCTTTAGAGTTATGTACCTGAAAATCCATTTCTTCATGCAGGTATGCCAATCCATGAGCAGCATCCTAAGCGATTTTCAACCTTAATTTCCAAGAAAGAGGCGATGGCACCCAAGCCAGGAGATGATCTTCCAAGCTTTTATTGCGCATGAACCAACAAGCTTGACAAGATTTGGGTGGTTGACTACACCAAAAAAATTTACTTCATCAATCCACTCCTTATGCCCCAGAATATTTGGATATACTTTCAGTCAAATCGTGCAGTGTTTTCTCTTAGACTCTTTACGAGTTTCATAGGCATTCCAACCCCCCATTAACCCCTACAGCAAGAGAAAATACTCTTTGACTCAACCAACTATAGAATTAGCCAACACGTACAATTGTAGATTTTCCCAGTTGCATTAAATAGCTCTAAGAGTAGAAATATACATCACATCCCTTCAGCATCTAGCGCTAAGCACAGTAACTGCTTTACTCTTTAATTCCAAGTTGGAAGCTTCAGATGCCGTACGGAATAAAGCAACTAGAGCGACTCTAATAGATTAGGAGGAGATTCGTCAAATGCTGTCTACGAAATGTGAGCAAATTCCATTCCTAGTTTTATATCCGGGCAGACTTGATGTGTAAAAACACGCTCTTGACATCACCATTGATGATCCTCGTAAGCAAAATCTCGATCACCGGGCGAACACGCAGTGCTAAGGAATCCCAAAATGCATCTAGAAATGGCATCGCCATACAGCATCAAGTCATGGACACCACGCATTGAAAGAGCTTAGAAATTACAGGCATAAGTACAGCGGGAATGTCAAAAGTTGGCACGGAGGAACACTTAAATGCCACTTTTTTTTTAAAAATGGATCACTTAAGTGCCAAGTCGCCGGAACCTTGCCAAAAATCCTACGTGGCAATTTTTTATTAATTTTCTTGCCTACGTAGCTCACTGGAAACTGAATCAGCCAAAATGACGTCGTTTTAGCTGACGTGGATTTAAAAAATTATTAATTAAATATTATTAAATAATTAAAAATATATATTATTATAAAATCGATTTTATTTTAAAAAAAAG
>MU090064.1:0-47428 GCA_014858505.1 Corymbia citriodora subsp. variegata
CACGCCGGACCGGTGATTTAGGCTGCCCAGAAGTCGGAAACATGCCAAAAGACCACCCCAGAATGGTCCCAAAATGCCTAGAGAACTCGCCGGCATGACCCGTTCGCGGCATTTGGCGGTCGGAAGACCACACGTCTCCACTCCACTCACCGATGTATCTCACATCCCGCCAGATAGGCCCGTACGTACATCTGGGGGCCGAGCCCCACCTGCCCAGCCTTGAGAGGCCCCAAACCGAGCTCAAAGTCGTCTCTTTCTTAAATCTTGACGTGTGTCACCTACCGGCAGCACGCCAGCCGACCCGGGAACACCGCTGCCCTATCCTTGCGGGTCGCGAACGGAACGGCCCCAACAGCACGCCGGACCAGTGATTTCGGCTGCCCAGAAGTTGGAAACATGCCAAAATACCAAACTAGAATGGTCCCAAAATGCCTAGAGAACTCGCCGGCGTGACCCGTTCGCGGCATTTGGCGGGGATTTTGCAGTATGGGTCCAGTTTCCGGTAAAATATCTCGAACAGCGGGCAGCCAGATTGGCCTGTACGGACATCCGGGTGTCGAGCCCCACTTGCCCAGCCCTGAGAGGCCCCAAAACGAGCAAAAAAGTCGTTTATGTTGTAAATTTCGACGCGGGTCACCTATCGCGGCAAGTCGGCCGCCCCGGGAACGCCGCTGCCCTGTCCTGGTGGGTCGCGAGCGGAACGGCCCCAATAGCACGCCGGACCCGTGATTTCGGCTGCCCAGAAGTCGGAAACAGGCCAAAAGACCAACCTAGAATGGTCCCAAAATGCCTTGAGAACTCGCCGGCGTGACCCGTTCATGGTATTTGGCTGGGATTTTGCAGTCTGGGTCCAGTTTCCGGTCGAAAATCTCGAACATCGAGCAACTAGATAAGCCTGTACGGACATCCGGTGGCCGAGCCCCACTTGCCCAGCCTTGAGAGGCCCCAAACCGAGCAAAAAAGTCGTCTATGTTGTAAATTTCGACGCGGGTCACCTACCGGTGGCACGCCAGCCGGGCCGGGAATGCCGCTGCCCTGTCCTGGCAGGTTGCGACCGGAATGGCCCCAACAGCACGCCGGACCAGTGTTTTCGGCTGCCCAGAAGTCGGAAACAGGCCAAAAGACCACCCCAGAATGGTCCCAAAATGCCTTGAGAACTCGCCGGCCTGACCCGTTCGCGGCATTTGGTAGTGATTTTGCAGTTTGGGTCCAATTTCCGATCGAAAATCTTGAACAACGGGCAGCTACATAGGCCCGTACGGACATCCGTGGGCCGAGCCCCACCTGCCCAGCCCTGAGAGGCGCCAAATGGAGCAAAAAAGTCGTCTATGTTGTAAATTTCGAAGCGGTTACCTACCGGCGGCACGCCAGCCCCCCCGAGAATGCCGCTGCCCTGTCCTGGCAGGTCGCGAGCAGAACGGCCCCAACAGCAGGGCGGACCAGTGATTTCGGCTGCCTAGAAGTCAGAAACAGGCCAAAAGACCACCCTAGAATGGTTCCAAAATGCCTAGAGAACTCGTCGGCGTGACCCGTTCGCGGCATTTGGCGGGGATTTTGCAGTATGGGCCCAGTTTCCGGTCGAAAATCTCGAACAGCGGGCAGCCAGATAGGCCCGTACGGACATCCGGGTGCCGAGCCCCACCTGCCCAGCCCTGAGAGGCCCCAAACCGAGTAAAAAAGTCGTATATGATGTAAATTTCGACGCGGGTCACCTACCGGCGGCATGCCAGCTACCCCGGGAACGTCGCCGCCCTGTCCTGGCGGGTCACGAGCGGAACGGCCCTAACAGTACGCCGGACTGGTGATTTCGGGTGCCTAGAAGTCAGAAACAGGCCAAAAGACCACCCTAGAATGGTCCCAAAATGCCTTGCGAACTCGCCGGTGGCGTGACCCGTTCGCGGCATTTCGCAGGGATTTGGCAGTTTGGTTCCAGTTTCCGATCGAAAATCTCGAACAGTGGGCAGCCAGATAGGCCCGTACTGACATCCGGGGGCCGAGCCCCACCTGCCCAGCCCTGAGAGGCCCCAAATAGAGCAAAAAAGTCGTCTCTTTCTTCAATTTCGACGCGGGTCACCTACCGACGGCACACCAGCCGACCCGGGAATGCCGCTGCCCTGTCTTGGCTGGTCTCAAGCGGAACAGCCCCAACAGCACGCCAGACCGGTGATTTCGGCTGCCTAGATGTCGGAAACAGGCCAAAAGACCACCCCAGAATGGTCCCAAAATGCCTAGAGAACTCGCCGGCGTGACCCATTCGCGGCATTTGGCGGGGATTTTGCAGTATAGGTCCAGTTTCCGGTCGAAAATCTCAAACAGCGGGCAGCCAGATAAGCTTGTACGGGCATTCGGGGGTGGAGCCCCACCTGCCTAGCCCTGAAAGGCCCCAAACCGAGCAAAAAAGTCGTCTATATTGTGAATTTCGATGCGGGTCACCTACCGGCGGCACGGCAGCCGCACCTGGAACGCCGCTGCCCTGTCCTGGCGGGTCGCGAGCAGAACGGTCCCAGCAGCACGCTGCACCGGTGATTTCGGCTGCCCAGAAGTCGGAAAAAGGCCAAAAGACCACCCCAAAATGGTCCCAAAATGCCTAGAGAACTCCCCGGCCTGACCCGTTCGCGGCATTTGATAGTGATTTTGCAGTTTGGGTCCTGTTTCCGGTCGAAAATCTTGAACAGCGGGCAGCTAGATAGGCCCGTACGGACATTCGAGAGCCAAGCCCCACCTGCTCAGCCCCGAGAGGCCCCAAACCGAGCAAAAAAGTCATCTATGTTGTAAATTTCGACCTGGGTGACCTACCGGCGGCACGCCAGCCACCCCGGGAACGCCGCTGCCCTGTCCTGGCTAGTCTCGAGCGGAATAGCCCCAACAGCACGCCAGACCGGTGATTTCGGCTGCCTAGATGTCGGAAACAGGCCAAAAGACCACCCCAGAATGGTCCCAAAATGCCTAGAGAACTCGCCGGCGTGACCCGTTCACGGCATTTGTGGGGATTTTGCATTTTGGGTCTAGTTTTCGGTCGAAAATCTCGAACATCGGGCAGCCAGATAGGCCCGTACTTACATCTGGGGGCCGAGCCTCACCTGCCCAGCCTTGAGGGGCCCCAAACCGAGCTCAAAGTCGTCTCTTTCTTAAATCTTGACGTGTGCCACCTACCCGCAGCACGCCAGCCGACCAGGGAACGCCGCTGCCCTGTCCTCGCGGGTCGCGAGCGGAACGGCCCCAACAGCACGCCGGACCGGTGATTTAGGCTGCCCAGAAGTCGGAAACATGCCAAAAGACCACCCCAGAATGGTCCCAAAATGCCTAGAGAACTCGCCGGCATGACCCGTTCGCGGCATTTGCCGGGGATTTTGCATTTTGGGTCCAGTTTTCGTTCGAAAATCTCGAACATCGGGCAGCCAGATAGGCCCGTAAGTACATCTGGGGGCCGAGCCCCACCTGCCCAGCCTTGAGAGGCCCCAAACCGAGCTCAAAGTCGTCTCTTTCTTAAATCTTGACGTGTGTCACCTACCGGCAGCACGCCAGCCGACCCGGGAACGCCACTGCCCTGTCCTCGCGGGTCGCGAGCGGAACGGCTCCAACAGCACGCCGGACCGGTGATTTCGGCTGCCCAGAAGTCGGAAACATGCCAAAAGACCACCCCAGAATGGTCCCAAAATGCCTAGAGAACTCGCCGGCGTGACACTTCGCGGCATTTGGCGGGGATTTTGCAGTATGGGTCCAGTTTCCGGTCGAAAATCTTGAACAGCGGGCAGCCATATTGGCCCGTACGGATATCCGGGTGCCGAGCCCCACCTGCCCAGCCCTGAGAGGCCCCAAACCGAGCAAAAAAGTCGTTTATGTTGTAAATTTCGACGCGGGTCACCTACCGCGGCACGCCAGCCGCCCCGGGAACGCCACTGCCCTGTCCTGGTGGGTCGCGAGCGGAATGGCCCTAACAGCACTCCGGACCGGTGATTTCGGCTGCCCAGAAGTCGGAAAAAGGCCAAAAGACCACCCCAGAATGGTCCCAAAATGACTAGAGAACTCGCCGGCCTGACCCGTTCGCGGCATTTGGCGGGGATCTTGCATTTTGGGTCCAGTTTTCGATCGAAAATCTCGAACAGCGTGCAGCCAGATAGGCCCGTACGGACATCCGGGGGCCGAGCCCCAGCTGCCCAGTCCTGAGAGGCCCAAAATCGACAAAAAAAGTCGTCTATGTTGTAAATTTCAACGCGGGTCACCTACCGGCGGCACGCTAGCGCCTCGGGAACGCCGCTGCCCTGTCCTGGCGAATCACGAGTGGAATGGCCCCAACAGCCCGCCGAACTGGTGATTTCGGCTGCCCAGAAGTCGGAAATAGGCCAAAAGACCACCCCAAAATGTTCCAAAAATGCCTAGAGAACTCGCCGGCGTGACCTGTTCGCGGCATTTGGTGGGGATTTTGCATTTTGGGTCCAGTTTTCGATCGAAAATCTCGAACAGCGGGCAGCCAGATAGGCCTGTACGGATATCCGGGGGCCGAGCCCCCCCTACCCAGCCCTGAGAGGCCCAAACCGAGCAAAAAGGTCGTGTTTGTTGTAAATTTCGACGCGCATCACCTACCGGCGGCACACCAACCACCCCGGGAACGCCTCTGCCCTGTCCTGGCGAATCGCGAGTGGAACGGCCCCAACAGCACGCCGAACTGGTGATTTCGGCTGCCCAGAAGTCGGAAATAGGCCAAAAGACCACACCAGAATGGTCCCAAAATGCCTAGAGAACTCGCCGGCGTGACCTGTTTGCGGCATTTGGCGGGGATTTTGCATTTTGGGTCCAGTTTTCGTTCGAAAATCTCGAACATCGGGCAGCCAGATAGGCCCGTACGTACATCTGGGGGCCGAGCCCCACCTGCCCAGCATTGAGAGGCCCCAAACCGAGCTCAAAGTCGTCTCTTTCTTAAATCTTGACGTGTGTCACCTACCGGCAGCACGCCAGCCGACCCGGGAACGCCGCTGCCCTGTCCTCGCGGGTCGCAAGCGGAACGGCCCCAACAGCACGCCGGACCGGTGATTTCGGCTGCCCAGAAGTCGGAAACATGGCAAAAGACCACCCAGAATGGTCCCAAAATGCCTAGAGAACTCGCCGACGTGACCCGTTCGCGGCATTTGGCGGGGATTTTGCAGTATGGGTCCAGTTTCCGGTTGAAAACCTCGAACAGCGGGCAGCCATATTGGCCCGTACGGACATCCCGGTGCCGAGCCCCACCTGCCCAGCCCTGAGAGGCCCCAAACCGAGCAAAAAGGTCATGTATGTTGTAAATTTCGACGCGGATCACCTACCGGCGGCATACCAACCACCCCGGGAACGTCTCTGCCCTGTCCTGTCGAATCGCGAGTGGAACGGCCACAACAGCACGCCGAACTGGTGATTTCGGCTGCCTAGATGTCGGAAATAGGCCAAAATACCACCCCAGAATGGTCCAAAAATGCCTAGAGAACTCGCTGGCGTGACCTGTTCGTGGCATTTGGCGGGGATTTTGCATTTTGGGTCCAGTTTTCGGTCGAAAATCTCCAACAGCTGGTAGCCAGATAGGCCCGTACGGACATTCGGGGGCCGAGCCCCACCTGCCCAGCCCTGACAGGCCCCAAACCGAGCAAAAAGGTCGTGTATGTTGTAAATTTCGACGCGGATCACCTACCGGCGGCACACCAACCACCTCGGGAACGCCTCTGCCCTGTCCTGGCGAATCGCGAGTGGAACGGCCCCAACAGCACGCCGAACTGGTGATTTCGGCTGCCCAGAAGTCGGAAATAGGCCAAAAGACCACCCCGGAATGGTCCAAAAATGCCTAGAGAACTTGCCGGCGTGACCTGGTCGCGGCATTTGGCGGGGATTTTGCATTTTGGCTCTAGTTTTCGGTCGAAAATCTCGAACATCGGGCAGCCAGATAGGCCCGTACGTACATCTGGGGGCCGAGCCCCACCTGCCCAGCCTTGAGAGGCCCCAAACCGAGCTCAAAGTCGTCTCTTTCTTAAATCTTGATGTGTGTCACCTACCGGCAGCACGCCAGCCGACCCGGGAACGCCGCTGTCCTGTCCTCGCGGGTCGCGAGCGGAACGGCCCCAACAGCACGCCGGATCGGTGATTTCGGCTGCCCATAAGTCGGAAACATGCCAAAAGACCACCCCAGAATGGTCCGAAAATGCCTAGAGAACTCGCCGGCGTGACCCGTTCGCGGCATTTGGCGGGGATTTTGCAGTATGGGTCCAATTTCCGGTCGAAAATCTCGAACAGCGGGCAGCCATATTGGCCCTTACGGACATCCGGGTGCCGAGCCCCACCTGCCTAGCCCTGAGAGGCCCCAAACCGAGCAAAAAAGTCGTTTATGTTGTAAATATCGACGCGGGTCACCTACCGCGGCACGCCAGCCGCCCCGGGAACGCCGCTGCCCTGTCCTGGCGGGGCGCGAGCGGAACGGCCCTAACAGCACTCCAGACCGGTGATTTCGGCTGCCCAGAAGTCGGAAAAAGGCCAAACGACCACCCCAAAATGGTCCCAAAATGCCTAGAGAACTCCCCGGCCTGACCCGTTCGCGGCATTTGGCAGTGATTTTGCAGTTTGGGTCCTGTTTCCGGTCGAAAATCTTGAACAGCTAGATAGGCCCGTACGGACATCCGGGAGCCAAGCCCCACCTGCCCAGCCCTGAGAGGCCCCAAACCGAGCAAAAAAGTCATCTATGTTGTAAATTTCGACCTGGGTCACCTACCGGCGGCACGCCAGCCACCCCGGGAACGCCGCTGCCCTGTCCTGGCTGGTCTCAAGTGGAACAGCCCCAACAGCACGCCAGACCGGTGATTTCGGCTGCCTAGATGTCGGAAACAGGCCAAAAGACCACCCCAGAATGGTCCCAAAATGCCTAGAGAACTCGCCGGCGTGACCCATTCGCGGCATTTGGCGGGGATTTTGCAGTATAGGTCCTGTTTCCGGTCGAAAATCTCAAACAACGGGCAGCCAGATAGGCCCGTACGGGCATCCGGGGGCGGAGCCCCACCTGCCTAGCCCTGAAAGGCCACAAACCGAGCAAAAAAGTCGTCTATATTGTGAATTTCGATGCGGGTCACCTACCGGCGGCACGGCAGCCGCACCTGGAACGCCGCTGCCCTGTCCTGGCGGGTCGCGAGCAGAACGGTCCCAGCAGCACGCTGCACCGGTGATTTCGGCTACCCAAAAGTCGGAAACAGGCCGAAAGACCACCCCATAATGGTCCCAAAATGCGTAGAGAACTCGCCGGCGTGACCCGTTCGCGGCATTTGGTGGGGATTTTACAGTTTGGGTCCAGTTTCCGGTCGAAAAGCTCAAACAGCGGGCAGTTAGATAGGCCCGTACGGACATCCGGGGGCCGAGCCCCACTTGCCCAGCCCTGAGAGGCCCCAAACCGAGTAAAAAAGTTGTCTATGTTGTAAATTTCAACGCAGGGTCACCTACCGGCGGCACGGCAGCCGTCTCGGGAACGCCGCTGCCCTGTCCTTGCGGGTCGCGAGCGGAACGACCCAAATAGCACGCGGGGACCGGTCATTTCGGCTGCCCAGAAGTTGGGAACAGGCCAAAAGACCACCCCAGACGGGTCCCAAAATACCTAGAGAACTCGCCGGCGTGACCCGTTCGTGGCATTTGGCGGGGATTTTGCAGTATGGGTCCAGTTTCCAGTCGAAAATCTCAAACAGCGGGCAGCCAGATAGGCCCGTACGGGCATCCGGGGGCCGAGCCCCACCTGCCTAGCCCTGAGAGGCCCCAAACCGAGCAAAAAAGTCGTCTAAGTTGTAAATTTCGACGCGGGTCACCTACCGGCGGCACGGCAGCCGTCCCGGGAACGCCGCTGCCCTGTCCTGGCGGGTCACGAGCGGAACGGCCCCAACAGCACGCAGGGACTGGTGATTTCAGCTGCCCAGAAGTCGGAAACAGGCCAAAAGACCACCCCATAATGGTCCCAAAATGCCTAGATAACTCGCCGGCGTGACCTGTTCGCGGAATTTGGCGGGGATTTTGCAGTATGGGTCCAGTCTCCGGTCGAAAGTCTCGAACAACGGGCAGCCAGATAAGCCCGTACGGGCATCCGGGGGCTGAACCCCACCTGCCTAGCCCTGAGAGGCCCCAAACCGAGCAAAAAAGTTGTTTATGTTGTAAATTTCGAAGCGGGTCAGCTACCGGCGGCACGGCAGCCATCCCGGGAAAGCCGCTGCCCTGTCCTGGCGGGTCGCGAGGGGAACAGCCCCAACAGCACGTAGAGACCGGTGATTTCGGCTGCCCAGAAGTCGAGAACAGGCCCAAAGACCACCCCAGACTGGTCCCAAAATGCCTAGACAACTCGCCCGCCTGAACCGTTCGCGGCATTTGGCGGGGATTTTGCAGTATGGGTCCAGTTTCCGGTCAAAAATCTCGAACAGTGGACAGCCAGATAGGCCCGTACGGGCATCCGGGGGCTAATCCCCACCTGCCTAGCCCTGAGAGGCCCCAAACCAAGCAAAAAAGTCATCTATGTTGTAAATTTCGAAGCGGGTCACCTACCGGCGGCACGCCAGCCGCCCCGGGAACGCCGCTGCCCTGTCCTAGCGGGTCGCGAGTGGAACGGCCCTAACAGCACGCCGGACCGGTGATATCGGCTGCCCAAAAGTCGGAAACAGGCTAATAGACCACCCCAAAATGGTCGCAAAATTCCTAGAGAACTTGCTGGCCAGACCCGTTCGCGGCATTTAGCGGGGATTTTGAAGTTTTGGTCTAGTTTCCGGTCGAAAATCTCGAACAGCGGGCAGCCAGATAGGCCCGTACGGACATCCGGGGGTCGAGCCCCAACTGCCTAGCCCTGAGAGGCCCCAAACCGAGCAAAAAATTCGTCTATGCTGTAAATTTAGACGCGGGTCACCTACTGGCGGCACGGCAGCCGTCCCGGGAACGCCGCTGCCCTGTCCTTGCGGGTCCCGAGCGGAACGGCCCAAACAGCACGTAGGGACCGGTCATTTCGGCTGCCCAGAAGTTGGGAACAGGCCAAAAGACCACCTAGACGGGTCCCAAAAAGCCTAGAGAACTCGCCGGCGTGACCCGTTCGCGGCATTTGGCGGGGATTTTGCAGTATGGGTCCTGTTTCCGGTCGAAAATCTCGAACAGCGGGCAGCCAGATAGGCTCGACGGGCATCCGGGGGCCGAGCCCCACCTGCCTAGCCCTGAGAAATCCAAACCGAGCAAAAAAGTCGTCTAAGTTGTAAATTTCGACGCGGGTCACCTACCGGCGGCACGGCAGCCGTCCCGGGAACGCCGCTGCCCTGTCCTAGCAGGTTGCGAGCGGAACGGCCCCAACAACACGCAGGGACCGGTAATTTCGGCTGCCCAAAAGTCGGAAATAGGCCAAAAGACCACCCCATAATGGTCCCAAAATGACTAGATAACTCGCCAATGTGACCCGTTCGCGAAATTTGGCGGGGATTTTGCAGTATGGGTCTAGTTTCCGGTCGATAGTCTCGAACAGCGAGCAGCCAGATTGGCCCATACGGGCATCCGGGGGCTGAGCCCCACCTGCCTAGCCCTGAGAGGCCCCAAACCGAGCAAAAAAGTCGTCCATGCTGTAAATTTCGACGCGGGAACCTACCGGCGGCACGCCAGCCGCCCTGGGAACGATGCTGCCCTGTCCTGAAGTGTCGTGAGCGGAATGGTCCCAGCAGCGCACCGGACCGGTGATTTCGGCTTCCCAGAAGTTGGAAACAGGCCAAAAGACCACCCCATAATGGTCCCAAAATGCCTAGAGAACTCGCCGGCGTGACCCGTTCGCGGCATTTGGCATGGATTTTGCAGTTTTGGTCCAGTTTCCGATCGAAAATCTCGAACAGCAGGCAGCCAGAAAGGCCCGTACGGAAATCTGGGGGCCGAGCCCCACCTGCCCAGCCTTGAGAGGCCCCAAACTGAGCAAAAAAGTCATCTATGTTGTAAATTTCGACGCGGGTCACCTACCGGCGGCACGCCAGCCGCCCCGGGAACGCCGCTGCCCTGTCCTGGAGTGTCCCGAGCGGAACGGCCCCAACAGTATGCCGGACCGGTGATTTCGCCTTCCTAGAAGTCGGAAATAGGCCAAAAGACCACCCATAATGGTCCCAAAATGCCTAGAGAACTCGCCGGCGTGACTCGTTCGCGGTATTTGGTGGGGATTTTGCAGTTTGGGTCCAGTTTACGGTCGAAAATCTCAAAGAGCGGGCAGCCAGATAGGCCCGTACGGTCATCCGGGGGCCGAGCCCCACCTGCCCAGCCCTGAGAGGCCCCAAACCGAGCAAAAAAGTCGTCTATGTTGTAAATTTCGACGCGGGTCACCTACCGGCGGCACGACAGCCGCTGCCCTGTCCTGGTGGGTCACAAGCGAAACGGCTCAAACAGCACACAGGGACCGGATATTTCGGTTGCCCAAAAGTCGGAATCAGGCCAAAAGACCACCCCAAAATGGTCCCAAAATACCTAGAGAACTCGCCAGCGTGACCCGTTCGCGGCATTTGGCGGTGATTTTGTAGTATGAGTCCAGTTTCCAGTCGAAAGTCTCGAACAACGGGTAGCCAGATAGGCCCGTACGGGCATCCGGGGGCTGAACCCCAATTGCCTAGCCCTGAGAGGCCCCAAACCAAGCAAAAAAGTCGTCTATGTTGTAAATTTCGAAGCGGGTCACCGACCGGCGGTACGCCAGCCGTCCTGGGAACTCCGCTGCCCTGTTCTGGCGAGTCGCGAGTGGAACGGTCCCAGCAGTACGCCGGACAGGTGATTTCGGCTTCCCAGAAGTCGGAAACAGGCCAAAAGACCACCCCATAATTGTCCCAAAATGCCTAGAGAACTCACCGGCGTGACCCGTTCATGGCATTTGGCGGGGATTTTGCAGTTTGGATCCTGTTTCAGGTCAAAAATCACGAACAGCGGGCAGCCAGATAGGCCCATACGGACATCCGGGGGTCGAGCCCCACCTACCCAGCCTTGAGAGGCCCCAAACCGAGCAAAAAAGTCGTCTATGTTGTAAATTTCGACACGAGTCACCTACCGGCGGCACGGCAGCCGCCCCTGGAACGCCGCAGCCCTGTCCTGGCGGGTCGCGAGCGGAACGGCCCCAACAGCACGCCGGACCGGTGATTTCGGCTGCCCAGAAGTCAAAAACAAGCCAAAAGACCACCCCATAATGGTCCCAAAATGCGTAGAGAACTCGCCGGCGTGACCCGTTCACGACATTTGTGGGGGATTTTGCATTTGGGTCCAGTTTCCGATCGAAAATCTCGAACAGCGGGCAGCCAGATAGGCCTGTACGGACATCCGGGGGCCGAGCCCCACATGCCCAACCCTGAGAGGCCCCAACCCGAGCAAAAAAGTCGTCTATTTCTTAAATTTCGACGAGGGTCACCTACTGGCGGCACGCCAGCCACCCCAGGAACGCCGCTGCCCTGTCCTGGAGGGTCGCGAGCGGAACGGCCCCAACAGCACGCCGGACCGGTGATTTCAGTTGCCCAGAAGCCGAAAACAGGCCAAAAGACCACACCAGAATGGTCCCAAAATGCCTAGAGAACTCGCCGGCGTGACCCGTTCGCGGCATTTGGCAGGGATTTTGCATTTTGGATCCAGTTTCTGGTCGAAAATCTCGAACAGCAGGCAGCCAGATAGGCCCGTACGGACATCCGGGGGCCGAGCCCCACCTGCCTAGCCCTGAGAGGCCCCAAACCGAGCAAAAAAGTCGTCTATTTCTTAAATTTTGACGAGGGTCACCTACTGGTACCACACCAGCCGCCCCGGGAACGCCGCTGCCCTGTCGTGACGGGTCGCGAGCGGAACGGCCCCAACAGCACGCCGGACCGGTGATTTGGGCTGCCCAAAAGTCGGAAACAAGCCAAAAGACCACCCCTTAATGGTCCCAAAATGCGTAGAGAACTCGCCGGCGTGACCCGTTCACGACATTTGTGGGGGATTTTGCATTTGGGTCTAGTTTCCGGTCGAAAATCTTGAACAGCGGGTAGCCAGATAGGCACGTACGGACATCCGGGGGCCAAGCCCCACCTGCCCAGCCCTGAGAGGCCCCAAACCCAGCAAAAAAGTCGTCTATTTCATAAATTTCGAAGTGGGTCACCTACCGGCGGCACGCCAGCCGTCACGGGAACGCCGCTGCCCTGTCCTAGCGGGTCGCGAGTGGAACGGCCCCAACAGCACGCCGGACCGGCAATTTCGGCTGCCCAGAAGTCAAAAACAGGCCAAAAGACTACCCCAGAATGGTCCCAAAATTCCTAGAGAGCTCGCCGGCCTGACACATTCGCGGCATTTGGCGGGGATTTTGCAGTTTGGGTCCAGTTTCCGGTCGAAAATCTCGAACAGCGGGCAGCCAGATAGGCCTGTACGGACATCCGGGGGCCGAGCCCCACCTGCCCAGCTCTGAGAGGCCCCAAACCGAGCAAAAATGTCGGCTATTACGTAAATTTCGTCGCGGGTCACCTACTGGCGGCACGCCAGCCGACCCGGGAACTCTACTGCCCTGTCCTGGCGGGTCGCGAGCGTAACGTCGCTGCCCTGTCCTGGCGGGTCGCGAGCGGAACAGACCCAACAGCACGCCGGACCGGTGATTTCGGCTGCCCAGAAGCCGGAAACAGGCCAAAAGACCACCCCAGAATGGTCCCAAAATAACTAGAGAACTCGCCAGCGTGACCCGTTCGTGGCATTTGGCGGGGATTTTACAGGATGGGTCCAGTATCCGGTCGAAAATCTCGAACAGCGGGCAGCCATATAGGCCTGTACGGACATTCGGGGTCCGAGCCCCACCTGCCCAACCCTGAGAGGCCCCAAACTGAGCAAAAAAGTCGTCTATTTCTTAAATTTCGACGTGGGTCACCTACCGGTGGCACGCCAGCCGCCCCGGGAACGCCGCTGCCCTGTCCTGGCGGATCTCGAGTGGAACGGCCCCAACAGCACGCCGGACCGGTGATTTCGGCTGCCCAGAAGTCGGAAATAGGCCAAAAGACCACCCTAGAATGGTCCCAAAATGCCTAGGGAACTCGCCGGCGTGACCCATTCGTGGCATTTGGTGGGGATTTGCAGGATGGGTCCAGTTTCTGGTCCAAAATCACAAACAGCAGGCAGCCAGATAGGCCCGTACGGACATCGGGGGGCCGAGCCCCACCTGCCGAGCCCTGAGAGGCCCCAAACCGAGCAAAAAAGTTGTCTATGTTGTAAATTTCGACACGGGTCACCTACCGGCGGCACGCCAGCCTCCCCAGGAACGCCGCTGTCTTGTCCTGGCGGGTCGCAAGCGGAACGGCCCCAACAGCACGCCGGACCGGTGATTTCGGCTGCCCAGAAGTCGGAAACAGGGCAAAAGACCACCCCATAGTGGTCCCAAAATGCCTAGAGAACTCGCCGGCGTGACCCGTTCGCGGTATTTGGCGGGGATTTTGCATTTTGGGTCCAGTTTCCGATCGAAATTCTCGAACAGCGGGCAACCAGATAGGCTCGTACGGACATCCGGGGGCCGACCCCAACCTGCCCTGCCCTGAGAGGCCCCAAATCGAGCAAAAAATTCGTCTATGTCGTAAATTTTGACGCGGATCACCTATCGGTGGCACGCCAGCCGCCCCGGGAACGCCGCTGCCCTATCCTGGCAGGTTGCGAGTGGAACAACCCCAACAGCACGCGGGACCGGTGATTTCGGCTGCCCAGAAGTCGGAAACAGGCCAAAAGACCACCCCAGAATGGTCCCAAAATCCCTAGAGAACTGCCGGCGTGACCCGTTCGCGGCATTTGGCGGGCATTTTGCATTTTGGGTCTAGTTTCCGGTCGAAAATCTCGAACAGCGGGTAGCCAGATAGGCCCGTACGTACATCCGGGGGCTGAGCCACACCTGCCCTACCCTGAGAGGCCCCAAACCAAGCTAAAAGTCGTCTCTTTGTTAAATTTCGACGTGGGTCACATACCGGCGGCACGCCAGCCTCCCCGGGAACGCCGCTGTCCTGTCCTGGCGGGTCGCTAGCAGAACGGCCCCAACAACACGCCGGACCGGTGATTTCGGCTGCCCAGAAGTCGGAAACAAGCCAAAAGAAACCCCATAATGGTCCCAAAATGCCTAGAGAACTCGCGGGCGTGACCCGTTCGCGGCATTTGGCGGGGATTTTGTAGTTTGGGTCCCATTTCCAGTCGAAAATCTCGAACAACAGACAGCAAGATAGGCCCGTACGGACATCTGGGGGTCGAGCCCCACCTGCCCAGCCCTGAGAGGCCCCAAACCGAGGAAAAAAGTCGTCTATTTCTTAAATTTCGACGAGGGTCACCTACTGGTAGCACACCAGCCGCCCCAGGAACGCCGCTGCCCTATCCTGGCGGGTCGCGAGCGGAACGGCCCAAACAGCACTCCGGACAGGCGATTTCGGCTTCCCAGAAGTCGCAAACAGGCCAAAAGACCACCCCAAAATGGTCCCAAAATGCCTAGAGAACTCGCCGGCGTGACCGGTTCGTGGCATTTGGCGGGGATTTTGCAGTTTGGGTCCAGTTTCCAGTGGAAAATCTCGAACAACGGGCAGCAAGATAGGCCCGTACAGACATCCGAGGGTCGAGCCCCACCTGCCCAGCCCTGAGAGGCCCCACACCAAGCAAAAAAGTCGTGGATGTTGTAAATTTCGACGCGGATCACCTACCGGCGGCACTCCAGCCTCCCCAGGAACGCCATTGCCCTGCCCTGGCAGGTCGCGAGCGGAACGGCCCCAACAACACGCCGGACCGGTGATTTCGGCTGCCCAGAAGTCGAAAACAGGGCAAAAGACCACCCCATAATAGTCCCAAAATGCCTAGAGAACTCGCCGGCGTGACCCGTTCGCGGTATTTGGCGGGGATTTTGCATTTTGGGTCCAGTTTCCGGTCGAAATTCTCGAACAGCGGGCAACCAGATAGGCTCGTACGGACATCCGGGGGCCGACCCCAACCTGCCCTGCCCTGAGAGGCCCCAAATCGAGCAAAAAATTCGTCTATGTCGTAAATTTTGACGCGGATCACCTACTGGTGGCACGCCAGCCGCCCCGGGAACGCCGCTGCCCTGTCTTGGCGGGTTGCGAGTGGAACAACCCCAACAACACGCGGGACCGGTGATTTCGGCTGCCCAGAAGTCGGAAACAGGCCAAAAGACCACCCCAGAATGGTCCCAAAATCCCTAGAGAACTCGCCGGCGTGACCCGTTCGCGGCATTTGGCGGGGATTTTGCATTTTGGGTCTAGTTTCCGGTCGAAAATCTCGAATAGCGGGTAGCCAGATAGGCCCGTACGTACATCCGGGGGCTGAGCCCCACCTGCCCTGCCCTGAGAGGCCCCAAACCAAGCTAAAAGTCGTCTCTTTGTTAAATTTCGACGTGGGTCACATACCAGCGGCACGCCAGCCTCCTCGGGAACGCCGCTGTCCTGTCCTGGCGGGTCGCTAGCAGAACGGCCCCAACAGCACGCCGGACCGGTGATTTCGGCTGCCCAGAAGTCGGAAACAAGCCAAAAGAAACCCCATAATGGTCCCAAAATGCCTAGAGAACTCGCGGGCGTGACCCGTTCGCGGCATTTGGCGGGGATTTTGTAGTTTGGGTCCCATTTCCAGTCGAAAATCTCGAACAACGGACAGCAAGATAGGCCCGTACGGACATCTGGGGGTCGAGCCCCACCTGCCCAGCCCTGAGAGGCCCCAAACCGAGGAAAAAAGTCGTCTATTTCTTAAATTTCGACGAGGGTCACCTACTGGTAGCACACCAGCCGCCGCAGGAACGCCGCTGCCCTATCCTGGCGGGTCGCGAGCGGAACGGCCCAAACAGCACTCCGGACAGGCGATTTCGGCTTCCCAGAAGTCGCAAACAGGCCCAAAGACCACCCCAAAATGGTCCCAAAATGCCTAGAGAACTCGCCGGCGTGACCGGTTCGTGGCATTTGGCGGGGATTTTGCAGTTTGGGTCCAGTTTCCAGTGGAAAATCTCGAACAACGGGCAGCAAGATAGGCCCGTACAGACATCCGAGGGTCGAGCCCCACCTGCCCAGCCCTGAGAGGCCCCACACCAAGCAAAAAAGTCGTGGATGTTGTAAATTTCGACGCGGATCACCTACCGGCGGCACTCCAGCCTCCCCAGGAACGCCATTGCCCTGCCCTGGCAGGTCGCGAGCGGAACGGCCCCAACAACACGCCGGACCGGTGATTTCGGCTGCCCAGAAGTCGGAAACAGGGCAAAAGACCACCCCATAATAGTCCCAAAATGCCTAGAGAACTCGCCGGCGTGACCCGTTCGCGGTATTTGGCGGGGATTTTGCATTTTGGGTCCAGTTTCCGGTCGAAATTCTCGAACAGCGGGCAACCAGATAGGCTCGTACGGACATCCGGGGGCCGACCCCAACCTGCCCTGCCCTGAGAGGCCCCAAATCGAGCAAAAAATTCGTCTATGTCGTAAATTTTGACGCGGATCACCTACCGGTGGCACGCCAGCCGCCCCGGGAACGCCGCTGCCCTGTCCTGGCGGGTTGCGAGTGGAACAACCCCAACAGCACGCGGGACCGGTGATTTCGGCTGCCCAGAAGTCGGAAACAGGCCAAAAGACCACCCCAGAATGGTCCCAAAATGCCTAGAGAACTCGCCGGCGTGACCCGTTCGCGGTATTTGGCGGGGATTTTGCAGTTTGGGTCCAGTTTCCAGTGGAAAATCTCGAACAGCGGGCAACCAGATAGGCCCGTACGGACATCCGAGGGCCGACCCCAACCTGCCCTGCCCTGAGAGCCCCCAAACCGAGCAAGAAATTCGTCTATGTTGTAAATATCGACGCGGATCACCTACCGGTGGCACGCCAGCCGCCCCGGGAACGCCGCTGCCCTGTCCTGACAGGTCGCGAGCGGAACGGCCCCAACAGCACGCCGGACCGGTGATTTCGGCTGCACAGAAGTCGCAAACAGGCCAAAAGACCACCCCAGAATGGTCCCAAAATGCCTAGAGAACTCGCCGGCGTGACCCGTTCGCGGCATTTGGCCGGGATTTTCCATTTTGGGCCCAGTTTCCGGTCGAAAATCTCAAACAGCGGGTAGCCAGATTGGCCCGTACATACATCCGGGGGCCGAGCCCCACGTGCCCAGCCTTGAGAGGCCCCAAACCGAGCTAAAAGCTGTCTCTTTCTTAAATTTCAACGTGGGTCACCTACCGACGGCACGCCAACCTCCCCGGGAACGCTGCTGCCCTGTCCTGGCGAGTCGCGAGCGAAACGTCCCAAACAGCACGCAAGACCAGTGATTTCGGCTGCCTAGAAGTCGGAAACAGGCCAAAAGACCACCTCGTAATGGTCCCAAAATGCCTAGAGAACTCGCCGGCGTGACCCGTTCGCGGTATTTGGCGGTGATTTTGCATTTTGGGTCCAGTTTCCGATGGAAAATCTCGAACAGCGGGCAACCAGATAGGCCCGTACGGACATCCAGGGGCCGACCCCAACCTGCCCTGCCCTGAGAGCCCCCAAACCGAGCAAAAAATTCGTCTATGTTGTAAATTTCGACGCGGATCACCTACCGGTGGCACGCCCGCTGCCCTGGGAACGCTGCTGCCCTGTCCTGGCGGGTCGCGAGCGGAACGGCCCCAACAGCACGCCGGACCGGTGATTTCGGCTGCCCAGAAGTCGGAAACAGGCCAAAAGACCACCCCAGAATGGTCCCAAAATAACTAGACAACTCGCCGGCGTGACCCGTTCGCGGCATTTGGCGGGGATTTTGCATTTTGGGTCTAGTTTCCGATCGAAAATCTCCAACAACGGGTAGCCAGATAGGCCCGTACGTACATTCGAGGGCCGAGCCCTACCAGCCCAGCCCTGAGAGGCCCCAAACCGAGCTAAAAGTCGTCTCTTTCTTAAATTTCGACGTGGCTCACCTACCGGCGGCACGCCAGCCTCCCCGGGAACGCCGCTACCCTGTCCTAGCGGGTCGCAAGCGGAACGGCCCCAACAGCACACCGGACCGGTGATTTCGGCTGCCCAGAAGTCGGAAACAGTCCAAAAGACCACCCCATAATGGTCCCAAAATGCCTAGAGAACTCGCCGGCATGACCCGTTCGCGGCATTTGGCGGGGATTTTGCAGTTTGGGTCCCGTTTCCAGTTGAAAATCTCGAACAACGGGCAGTAAGATAGGCCAGTATGGACATCCGGGGGCCGAGCCCCACCTGCCCAGCCCTGAGAGGCCCCAAACCGAGCAAAAAAGTCATCTCTTTCTTAAATTTTGACGCGGGTCACGTACCGGCGGCACGCCAGCCGCCCCGAGAACGCTGCTGCCCTGTCCTAGAGGGTCGCGAGTGGAACGGCCCCAACAGTACGCCGGACCGGTGATTTCGGCTTCCCAAAAGTCGGAAATAGGCCAAAAGACCACCCCAGAATGGTCCTAAAATGCCTAGAGAACTCGCCGGCCTGATCCGTTCGCGGCATTTGGTGGGGATTTTGCAGTTTGGGTCTAGTTTCCGGTCAAAAATCACGAACAGCGGGCAGCCAGATAGGCCCGTACGGACATCGGGGGGCCGAGCCCCACTTGCCCAGCCCTGAGAGGCCCCAAACCGAGCAAAAAAGTCGTCCATGCTGTAAATTTTGATGCGGGACACGTTCCGGCGGCACGGCAGCCGCCCCGGGAACGCCGCTGCCCTGTCACGGCGGGTCGCGAGCGGAACGGCCCAAACAGCACGTCGGACCGATGATTTCGGCTGCCCAGAAGTCGGAAACGGGCCAAAAGACCACCCTAGAATGGTCCCAAAATGCCTAGAGAACTCGCCGGCGTGACCCGTTCATGGCATTTGACGGGCATTTTGCAGTTTGGGTCCAGTTTCCGGTCGAAAATCTCGAACAGCGGGCAGCCAGATAGGCCCGTACGGACATCCGAGGGCCGAGCCCCACCTGCCCAGCCCAGAGAGGCCCCAAACTGAGGAAAAAGGTCGTCTATTTCTTAAATTTCAATGCGGGTCACCTACCGACAGCACGCCAGCCGTCCCGGGAACGTCGGTGCCCTGTCCTAGCGGATCGAAAGCGGAACGTCCCCAACAGCACGCCGGACCGGTGATTTCGGCTTCCCAGAAGTCGGAAACAGGCCAAAAGACCACCCCATAATGGTCCCAAAATGCCCAGAGAACTCGCTGGCTTGACCCGTTCGCGGCATTTGGCAGGGATTTTGCAGTTTGGGTCCAGTTTTCAGTCGAAAATCTCGAATGGCGGGCAGCCAGATAGGCCCGTACGGACATCCGGAGGCCGAGCCCCACTTGCCTAGCCCTCAGAGGCCCTAAACCGAGCAAAAAAGTTGTCTATGTTGTAAATTTCGACTTGGGTGACCTACAGGCGGCATGCCCGCCATCCCGGGAACGTCGGTGCCCTGTCCTGGCGGATCGAAAGCGGAACGGCCCCAACAGCACGTCGGACCGGTGATTTCGGCTGCCCAGAAGTCGGAAACAGGCCAAAAATCCACCCCAGAATGGTCCCAAAATGCCCAGAGAACTCGTCGGCTTGACCCGTTCGTGGCATTTGGCAGGGATTTTACAGTTTGGGTCCAGTTTCCGGTAGAAAATCTCGAACGGCGGGTAGCCAGATAGGCTCGTACGAACATCCGGAGGCCGAGCCCCACTTGCCCATCCCTGAGAGGCCCTAAACCAAGCAAAAAAGTTATCTATGTTGTAAATTTTGACGCGGGTCACCTATCGGCGGCACGCCAGCCGCACCGCGAATGTCGCTGCCCTGTCCTGTCGGACCGAACGGCCCCAACAGCACGACGGACCGGTGATTTCGGCTGCCCAGAAGTCGGATACAGGCCAAAAGACCACCCTAGAATGGTCCCAAAATGCCTAGAGAACTCGCCGACTTGACCCGTTCGCGGTATTTGGCATGGATTTTGCAGTTTGGGTCCAGTTTCCAGTTGAAAATCTCGACTGGCGGGCAGCCAGATAGGCCCGTACGAACATCCGGAGGCCAAGCCCCACTTGCCTAGCCCTTAGAGGCCCTAAACCGAGCAAAAAAGTTGTCTATGTTGTAAATTTCGACGCCGGTCACTTACAGGCGGCACGCCCGCCGTCCCTGGAACGTCGGTGCCCTGTCCTGGCGGATTGAAAGCGGAACGTCCCCAACAGCACGGCGGACCGGTGATTTCGGCTTCCCAGAAGTCGGAAACAGGCCAAAAGACCACCCCATAATGGTCCCAAAATGCCCAGAGAACTCGCTGGCTTGACCCGTTCGCGGCATTTGGCAGGGATTTTGCAGTTTGGGTCCAGTTTTCAGTCGAAAATCTCGAATGGCGGGCAGCCAGATAGGCCCGTACGAACATCCGGAGGCCAAGCCCCACTTGCCTAGCCCTTAGAGGCCCTAAACCGAGCAAAAAAGTTGTCTATGTTGTAAATTTCGACGCTGGTCACCTACAGGCGGCACGCCCGCCGTCCCTGGAACGTCGATGCCCTGTCCTAGCGGATTGAAAGCGGAACGTCCCCAACAGCACGGCGGACCGGTGATTTCGGCTTCCCAGAAGTCGGAAACAGGCCAAAAGACCACCCCATAATGGTCCCAAAATGCCCAGAGAACTCGCTGGCTTGACCCGTTCGCGGTATTTGGCAGGGGTTTTGCAGTTTGGGTCCAGTTTTCAGTCGAAAATCTCGAACGGCGGGCAGCCAGATAGGCCTGTACGGACATCCGGAGGACGAGCCCCACTTGCCCATCCCTGAGAGGCCCTAAACCAAGCAAAAAAGTTATCTATGTTGTAAATTTCGACGCGGGTCACCTATCGGCGGCACGCCAGCCGCACCGCGAACGTCGCTGCCCTGTCCTGGCGGATCGAAAGCCGAACGGCCCCAACAGCACGTCGGACCGGTCATTTCAGCTACCCAGAAGTCGGATACAGGCCAAAAGACCACCCAGAATGGTCCCAAAATGCCCAGAGAACTCGTCGACTTGACCCGTTCGCGGTATTTGGCGTGGATTTTGCAGTTTGGGTCCAATTTCCAGTCGAAAATCTCGACCGACGGGCAGCCAGATAGGCCCGTACGGACATCCGGAGGCCGAGCCCCACTTGCCTAGCCCTTAGAGGCCCTAAACCGAGCAAAAAAGTTGTCTATGTTGTAAATTTCGACCCCGGTCACCTACAGGCGGCACGCCCGCCGTCCCTGGAACGTCGGTGCCCTGTCCTGGCGGATCGAAAGCGGAACGTCCCCAACAGCACGGCGGACCGGTGATTTTGGTTGCCCAGAAGTCGGAAACAGGCCAAAAGACCACCCCAGAATGGGCCCTAAATGCCAAGAAAACTCGCAGGCTTGACCCGTTCGTACCATTTGGCGGGGATTTTGCAGTTTCCGTCCAGTTTCTTGTCGAAAATCTTGAACAGCGGGCAGGGAGATAGGCCCGTATGGACATTAGGCCTCTGAGCCCCACTTCCCCAACCCTGATAGGCCCTAAAATGAGCAAAAATGTTGTTTATGTTGTAAATTAAGACGCGGGTCACCTACCGGCGGCACGCCAGCCTCCCCGGGAATGGCGCTTCCCTGTGCTGGTGGATCGAAAGTGGAACGGCCCCAACAGCACATCGTACAGGTGATTTTGGTTGCCCGAATGTCGGAAACAGGCCAAAAGACCACTCCAGAATGGCCCCAAAATGAGTAGAAAACTCGCCAGCTTGACCCGTTTGCACCATTTGGCGTGGATTTTGCAGTTTGGGTCCAGTTTCCGTTCGAAAATCTCGAAAAGCGGGCTACCAAATAGGCCTGTACGGACATCCGGGGGCCGAGCCCCACCTGCCCAGCCCTGAGAGGCCCCAAACTGAGCAAAAAAGTTTTCTATGTTGTAAATTTCGACGCGGGTCACCTACCGGCGGCATGCCAGCTGCCCCGGGAATGCCGCTGCCCTGTCCTGGCGGGTCGCAAGAGGAACGGCCCCAACAGCATGCCGGACCGGTGATTTCGGCTGCCCTGAAGTCGGAAACAAGCCAAAAGACCACCACAGAGTGGTCCCAAAATGCCTAGAGAACTCGTCGGCTTGACCCGTTCGCGGCATTTTGCGGGGATTTTGCAGTTTGGGTCCAGTTTCCAGTCGAAAATCTCGAACAACGGGCAGCCAGATAGGCTTGTACGGACATCCGAGGGCCGAGCCCCACATGCCCAGCCTTGAGAGGCCCCAAACCGAGCAAAAAAGTTGTCTATGTTGTAAATTTCGATGCGGGTCACCTGCTGGCGGCACGCCAGCCGCCCTGCGAACGCCGCTGCCCTGTCCTGGCGGGTCGCAAGCGGAACGGCCCCAACAGCATGCCGGACCTGTGATTTCGGCTGCCCAGACGTCGGAAACAGGCCAAAAGACCACCCCAGAATGGTCCCAAAATGACTAGAGAACTCGCCGACTTGACCCGTTCGCGGCATTTGGCGGGGATTTTTGCAGTTTGGGTCTAGTTTCTGGTCGAAAATCTCGAACAGCGGGCAGCCAGATAGGCCCGTACGGACATCCGGGGGCCGAGCCCCACCTGCCCAGCCCTGAGAGGCCCCAAACCGAGGAAAAAAGTTGTCTATGTTGTAAATTTCGACGCGGGTCACCTACCGGCGGCACGCCAGCCGCCCCGGGAACGTCGCTGCCCTGTCCTGGTGGGTCACCAGCGGAACGGCCCCAACAGGACGCCGGACCGGTGATTTCGGTTGCCCAGAAGTCGGAAACAGGCCAAAAGACCACCCCACAATGGTCCCAAAATGCCTAGAGAACTCGCTGGCTTGACCCGTTCGCGGCATTTGGCGGGGATTTTGCAGTTTGAGTCTAGTTTCTGGTCGAAAATCTCGAACAGCGGGCATCCAGATAGGCCCGTACGGACATCCGGGGGCCGAGCCCCACCTGCCTAGCCTTGAGAGGCCCCAAACCGAGGAAAAAAGTTGTCTATGTTGTAAATTTCGACGCGGGTCACCTACCGGCGGCACGCCAGTCGCCCCGGGAACGCCGCTGCCCTGTCCTGGCGGGTCGCAAGCGGAACGGCCCCAACAGCACGCCGGACCGGTGATTTCGGTTGCCCAGAAGTCGGAAATAGGCCAAAAGACCACCCCACAATGGTCCCAAAATGCCTAGAGAACTCGCTGGCTTGACCCGTTCGCGGCATTTGGCGGGGATTTTGCAGTTTGGGTTTAGTTTCCGGTCGAAAATCTCGAACAGCGAGCATCCAGATAGGCCCGTACGGACATCCGGGGGCCGAGCCCCACCTGCCCAGCCTTGAGAGTCCCCAAACCGAGGAAAAAAGTTGTCTATGTTGTAAATTTCGACGCGGGTCACCTACCGGCGGCATGCCAGCCGCGCCGGGAACGCCGCTGCCCTATCCTGGTGGGTCGCAAGCGGAACGGCCATAACAGCACGCCGGATCGGTGATTTCGGTTGCCCAGAAGTCGAAAACAGGCCAAAAGACCACCCCACAGTGGTGCCAAAATGCCTAGAGAACTCGCTGGCTTGACCCGTTCGTGGCATTTGGCGGGGATTTTGCAGTTTGGGTCTAGTTTCCGTTCGAAAATCTCGAACAGCGGGTGGCCAGATAGGCCCGTCTGTACATCCGGGGGCCGAGCCCCACCTGCCCAGCCCTGAGAGGCCCCAAACCGAGCAAAAAAGTTGTCTATGTTGTAAATTTCGACGCGGGTCACCTACCGGCGACATGCCAGCCGCCCCGGGAACGCCGCTGCCCTGTCCTGGCGAGTCGCAAGCGGAACGGCCCCAACAGCACGCCGGACCGGTGATTTCGGCTACCAAGAAGTCGGAAACAGGCCAAAAGACCACCCCATAATGGTCCCAAAATGCCTAGAGAACTCGCCGGATTGAGCCGTTCGCGGCATTTGGTGGGGATTTTGCAGTTTGCGTCCTGTTTCTGTTCAAAAATCTCGAAAAGCAGGTGGCCAGATAGACCCGTACGAACATCCGGGGGCCGAGCCCCACCTGCCCAGCCCTGAGAGGCCCCAAACCGAGCAAAAAAGTTGTCTATGTTGTAAATTTCGACGCGGGTCACCTACCGACGGCACGCCAGTCGCCCCGGGAACGACGCTGCCCTGTCTTCGCGGGTCGCAAGCGGAACGGCCCCAACAGCATGCCGGACCGGTGATTTCGGTTGCCCGGAAGTCGGAAAGAGGCCGAGACCACCCCATAATGGTCCCAAAATGCCTAGAGAACTCGCCGGCTTCACCCGTTTGCGGCATTTGGCGGAGATTATGCAGTTTGGGCCGAGTTTCCGTTCGAAAATCTCGAACAGCGGGCGGCCAATTAGGCCCGTACGAACATCCGGGGGCCGAGTCCCACCTGCCCATCCCTGAGAGGCCCCAAACCGAGCAAAAAAGTTGTCTATGTTGTAAATTTCGACGTGGGTCACCTACCAGCGACATGCCAGCCGCCCCGAGAACGCTGCTGCACTGTCCTGGCGAGTCGTAAGCGGAACGGCCCCAACAGCACGCCGGACCGGTGATTTTCGACTGCCAAGAAGTCGGAAACAAGCCAAAAGACCACCCCAGAATGGTCCCAAAATGCCTAGAGAACTCGCCGGATTGAGCCGTTCGCGGCATTTGGCGGGGATTTTGCAGTTTGCGTCCTGTTTCCGTTCGAAAATCTCGAAAAGCAGGTGGCCAGATAGACCCGTACGAACATCCGGGGGCTGAGCCCCACCTGCCCAGCCCTGAGAGGCCCTAAACCGAGCAAAAAAGTTGTCTATGTTGTAAATTTCGACGCGGTTCACCTACCGGCGGCACGCCAGCCGCGCCGGGAACGACGCTGCCCTGTCTTCGCGGGTCGCAACCGGAATGGCCCCAACAGCATGCCGGACCGGTGATTTCGGTTGCCTAGAAGTCGAAAACAGGCCAGAAGATGACCCCAAAATGGTCCCAAAATGCCTAGAGAACTCGCCGACTTCACCCGTTCGCGGCATTTGGCGGAGATTTTGCAGTTTAGGCCCAGTTTCCATCCGAAAATCTCGAATAGCAGGCGGCCAATTAGGCCCGTACGAACATCCGGGGGCCGAGCCCCACCTGCCCATCCCTGAGAGGCCCCAAACCGAGCAAAAAAGTTGTCTATGTTGTAAATTTCGACGCGGGTCACGTACCGGCGGCACGCCAGCCGTCCCGGGAACGCCGCTGCCCTGTCCTAGCGGGTCGCAAGCCGAACGGCCCCAACAGCACGCCGGACCGGTGATTTCGGCTGCCCAGTAGTCGGAAACAGGCCAAAAGACCACCCCAGAATGGTTCCAAAATTCCTAGAGAACTCGCCGGCTTGACCAGTTCGCGGAATCGGGCAGGCATTTTGCTGTTTGGGTCCAGTTTCCGGTCGAAAATCTCGAACAGCGGGCGGCCAGATAGGACAGTCCGGACATCCGGGGGCCGAGCCCCACCTGCCCAGCCCTGAGAGGCCCCAAACAGAGCAAAAAAGTTGTCTATGTTGTAAATTTCGACGCGGCGGACCTACTGGCGGCACGCCAGCCGTCCCGGTAATGCCGCTGCCCTGTCCTGTCGGGTCGCAAGCAGAACGGCCCCAACAGCACGCCGGACCGGTGATTTCGGCCGCCCAGAAGTCAGAAACAGGTGAAAAGACCACCCCGTAATGGCCCCAAAATGCTGAGAGAACTCGTCGGCTTAACCCGTTCGCGGCATATGGCGGGGAATTTGCAGTTTGGGTCCAGTTTCCGGTGAAAAATCTCGAACAGTGGGTGGCCAGATAGGCCTGTACGGACATCCGGGGCTCGAGCCCCACCTGCCCAGCCCTTAGAGGCCCCAAACCGAGCAAAAAAGTTGTCTATGTTGTAAATTTCGACGCGGGTCACCTACCGGCGGCACGCCAGCCGTCCTGGGAACGCCGTTGCCCTGTCTTGGCGGGTCGCAAGCGGTACAGCCCCAACAGCACGCCAGACCGGTGATTTCGGCCGCGCAGAAGTCGGAAACAGGCCAAAAGACCACCCCAAAATGGTCCCAAAATGCCTAGGGAAATCGCCGGCTTGACCCGGTCGCGGGATTTGGCGGGGATTTTGCAGTTTAGGTCCAGTTTCCGTTCGAAAATCTCGAACAGCGGGCGGCCAGATTGGCCCGTACGGACATCCGGGGGCCGAGCCCACCTGCCCAGCCCAGAGAGCACCAAACCGAGCAAAAAAGTTGTCTATGTTGTAAATTTCGACGCGGGTCACCTACCGGCAACACGCCAGCCGCCCTGGGAACGCCGCTGCCCTGTCCTGGCGGGTCACAAGCCGAACGGCCCCAACGGCGTGCCGGACCGGTGATTTCGGCTGCCAAGAAGTCGGAAACAGGCCAAATGACCACCCCAGAATGGTCCCAAAATGCCTAGAGAACTCACCGGCTTGACCCGTTCGCATCATTTGGCGGTGATTTTGCAGTTTGGGTCCTGTTTCCGTTCGAAAATCTCGAACAGCGGGCGGCCAGATAGACCTGTACAGACATCCGGGTGCCGAACCCCACCAGCCCAGCCCTCAGAGGCGAAAAACCAAGCAAAAAAGTTGTCTATGTTGTAAATTTCGTCGCGGGTCACCTACCGGCGGCATGCCAGCCTGCCCGGGAACGCCGCTGCCCTGTCTTCGCGGGTCGTAAGCGGAACGGCCCCAACAGCATGCCTGACCGGTGATTTCGGTTGCCCAGAAGTCGAAAACAGGCTAGAAGACGACCCCAGAATGGTCCCAAAATGCCTAGAGAACTCGCCGGCTTGACCCGTTCGCGGCATTTGGCGGGGCTTTTTGCAGTTTGGGTCCAGTTTCCGTTCGAAAATCTCGAACAGCGGGCAGCCAGATAGACCCGTACGGACATCCGGGGGCCGTGCCCCACCTGCCCAGCCCTGATAGACCAAAAATCGAGCAAAAAAGTTGTCTATGTTGTAAATTTCGACGCGGGTCACCTACCGACGGCACGCCAGCCGCCCCGGGAACGCCGCTACCCTGTCTTCGCGGGTCGCAAGCGGAACGGCCCCAACAGCATGCCGGACCGGTGATTTCGGCAGCCCAGAAGTCGACAACAAGCCAGAAGATGACCCCAGAATGGTCGCAAAATGCCTAGAGAACTCGCCGGCTTGACCCGTTCGCGGCATTTGGCGGGGATTTTGTAGTTTGGGTCCAGTTTCCGTTCGAAAACCTCGAACAGCGGGCGGCCAGATAGACCCGTACGGACATCCGGGGGCCGAGCCCCACCAGCCCAGTCCTGCGAGGCCCCAAACCGAGCAAAAAAGTTGTCTATGTTGTAAATTTCGACGCGGGTCAAATACCGGCGGCACGCCGGCCGCCCCGGGAACGTCGCTGCCCTGTCCTTGAGGATCGCAAGCGGAACGGCCCCAACAGCACGGCGAACCGGTGATTTCGGCTGCCCAGAAGTCGGAAACAGGCCAAAAGACCAACCCAGAACAGTCCCAAAATGCCTAGATAACTCGCCGGCTTGACTCGTTTATGGCATTTGGCGGGGATTTTGTAGTTTGGGTCCAGTTTCCGTTCGAAAACCTCGAACAGTGGGCGGCCAGATAGACCCGTACGGACATCCGGGGGCCGAGCCCCACCAGCCCAGTCTTGCGAGGCCCCAAACCGAGCAAAAAAGTTGTCTATGTTGTAAATTTCGACGCGGGTCAACTACCGGCGGCACGCCGGCCGCCCCGGGAATGTCCATGCCCTGTCCTGGCGGATCGCAAGCGGAACGGCCCCAACAGCACGCCGGACCGGTGATTTCGGCTGCCTAGAAGTGGGAAACAGGCCAAAAGACCACCCTAGAATGGTCCCAAAATGCCTAGAGAACTCGCCGGCTTGACCTGTTCGCGGCATTTGGCGGGGATTTTGCGGTTTGGGTCAAGTTTCGGTCGAAAATCTCGAACGGCGGGCAGCCAAATAGGCCCGTACGGACACCCGGAGGCCGAGCCCCACTCACCCAGCCTTGAGAGGCCCTAAACCGAGCAAAAAATTGTCTATGTTGTAAATTTCGACGCGGGTCACCTACCGGCGGCACGCCAGGCGCCCCGGGAACGTTGCTGCCCCGTCTTGGTGGATCGCAAGCGGAACGGCCCGAACAGCACGCCGGACCGGTGATTTCGGCTGCCCAGAAGTCGAAAACAAGCCAGAAGACGACCGCAGAATGGTCCCAAAATGCCTAGAGAACTCGCCGGCTTGACCCGTTCGCGGCATTTGGCGGGGATTTTGTAGTTTGGGTCCAGTTTCCATTCGAAAACCTCAAACAGTGGGCTGCCAGATAGACCCGTACGGACATCCGGGGGCCGAGCCCCACCAGCCCAGTCTTGCGAGGCCCCAAACCGAGCAAAAAAGTTGTCTATGTTGTAAATTTCGACGCGGGTCACCTACCAGCGGCACGCCAGCCGCCCCGGGAACGTCGCTGCCCAGTCTTGGCGGATCGCAAGCGGAACGGCCCCAACAGCACGCCGGACCGGTGATTTCGGCTGCCCAGAAGTCGAAAACAAGCCAGAAGACGACCGCAGAATGGTCCCAAAATGCCTAGAGAACTCGCCGGCTTGACCCGTTCGCGGCATTTGGCGGGGATTTTGTAGTTTGGGTCCAGTTTCCGTTCGAAAACCTCGAACAGCGGGCGGCCAGATAGACCCGTACGGACATCCGGGGGCCGAGCCCAACCAGCCCAGCCCTGCGAGGCCCCAAACCGAGCAAAAAAGTTGTCTATGTTGTAAATTTCAACGCGGGTCACCTACCGGCGGCACACCAACCGCCCCGGGAACGCCGCTGCCTTGTCCTGGTGGGTCGCAAGTGGAACGGGCCCAACAGCACGCTGGACCGGTGATTTCTGCTGCCCTGAAGTTGGAAACAAGCCAAAAGACCACTCCAGAATGGTCCCAAAATGCCTAGAGAACTCGCCGGCTTGACCCGTTCGCGGCATTTGGCGGGGATTTTGTAGTTTGGGTCCAGTTTCCGTTCGAAAACCTCGAACAGCGGACGGCCAGATAGACCCGTGCGGACATCCGGGGGCTGAGCCCAACCAGCCCAGCCCTGCGAGGCCCCAAACCGAGCAAAAAAGTTGTCTATGTTGTAAATTTCGATGGGGGTCACCTACCGGGGGCATGCCAGCCGCCCCGAGAACGCCGCTTCCTTGTCATGCCGGGTCGCAAGTGGAACGGGCCCAACAGCACGCTGGACCAGTGATTTCGGCTGCCCTGAAGTTGGAAACAAGCCAAAAGACCACTCTAGAATGGTCCCAAAATGCCTAGAGAACTCGCAGGCTTGACCCGTTCGCGGCATTTGGCGGGGATTTTGCAATTTGGGTCCAGTTTCTGTTCGACAATCTCGAACAGCGGGCAGGCAGATAGGCCCGTACGGACATCCGGGGGCCGAGCCCCACCTGCCCAGCCCTGAGAGGCCCCAAACGGAGCAAAAAAGTTGTCTTTGTTGTAAATTTCGACGCGGGTCACCTACAGGAGGCACGCCGGCCGCCCCGGGAATGCCACTGCCCTATCCTGGCGGGTCGCTAGCGGAACGGCCCCAACAGCATGCCAGACCGGTGATTTCAGTTGCCCAGAAGTCGAAAACAGGCCAGAAGACGACCCCAGAATGGTCCCAAAATCCTTAGAGAACTCGCCGCTTGAACCGTTCGCGGCATTTGGAGGGGATTTTACAATTTGAGTCAAGTTTCCGATAGAAAATCTTGAACAGCGAGCAGCCAGAATTGCCCGTACGGACATCCGGGGGACGAGCCCCACCTGCCCAGTCCTGAGAGGCCCCAAACCGAGCAGAAAAGTTGCCTATGTTGTAAATTTCGACGGGGGTCACCTACCGGCGGCATGCCAGCCGCCCCGGGAACACCGCTGCCTTGTCCTGGCGGGTCGCAAGTGGAACGGGCCCAACAGCACGCTGGACCGGTGATTTCGGCTGCCCAGAAGTCGGAAACAGGCCAAAAGACCACCCCAGAATGGTCCCAAATTGCCTAGAGAACTCGCCGGCTTGACCCGTTCGCGGCATTTGGCTGGGATTCTGCAGTTTGGGTCTAGTTTCCGTTCGAAAATCTCGAACAACGCTCAGGCAGATAGGCCCGTACGGACATCTGGAGGCCGAGCCCCACTTGCCCAGCCCTCAGAGGCCCTACACCGAGCAAAGAAGTTGTCTATGGATTAAATTTCGAAGCGGGTCACCTACCGGCGGCACGACAGCCGCCCCGGGAATGTCGCTGCTCTGTCCTGGTTGATCGCAAGCCGAACGGCCCTAATAGCACGCCGGACCAGTGATTTCGGCTGCCCAGAAGTCAGAAACAGGCCAAAAGATCATCCCAGAATGGTCCCAAAATCCTTAGAGAACTCACCGGCTTGACCCGTTCATGGCATTTGGCTGGGATTCTGCAGTTTGGGTCTAGTTTCTGTTCGAAAATCTCGAACAGAGCTCGGGCAGATAGGCCCGTACGGACATCCGGAGGCCGAGCCCCCCTTGCCCAGCCCTAAGAGCCCCTAAACCGAGCAAAGAAGTTATCTATGTTGTAAGTTTCGACGCGGGTCGCCTTCCGGTGGTACGCCAGCCGCCCCGGGAACGTCGCCGCCTTGTGCTGGCTAATCGCAAGCGGAACGGCCCCAACAGCACGCCAGACCGGTGATATCGCCTGGCCAGAAGTCGGAAACAGGCCAAAAGACCACCCAGAATGGTCCCAAATTGCCTAGAGAACTCGCCGGCTTGACCCGTTCGTGGCATTTAGCTGGGATTCTGCAGTTTGGGTCTAGTTTCCGTTTGAAAATCTCGAACAGCGCTCAGGCATATAGGCCCGTACGGACATCCGACGGACGAGCCCCACTTGCCCAGCCCTGAGAGGCCCTAAACCGAGCAAAGAAGTTGTCTATGTTGTAAATTTCGAACCGGGTCACCTACCGGCGGCACGCCAGCCGCCCTGGGAATGCCACTGCCCTGTCCTAGCGGGTAGCGAGAGGAACGGGCCCAACAGCATGTCGGACCGGTGATTTCGGCTGCCAAGAAGTCGGAAACAGGCTAAAAGACCACCACAGAATGGTCACAAAATGCCTAGAGAATTCGCCGGCCTGACCCGTTCGCGGCATTTGGCGGTGATTTTGCAGTATGGGTCCAGTTTCCGATCGAAAATCTCGAACAGCGGGCAACCAGATAAGCCCGTACGGACATCCGGGGGCTGAACCCCACCTTCCCAGCCCTGAGAGGCCCCAAACCGAGCAAAAAAGTCGTCAATTTCATAAATTTCGACGCGGGTCACCTACCGGCGGCACGCCAGCCGCCCCGGGAACGCCGCTGCCCTGTCCTGGCTGGTCGCGAGCGGAACAGACCGAACAGTACGCTGGACCGGTGATTTCGGCTGCCAGGAAGACGGAAACAAGCCAAAAGACCACCCCAGAATTGTCCCAAAATGCCTAGAGAACTCGCCGGCGTGACCCGTCCGCGGCATTTGGCAGGGATTTTCCAGTTTGGGTCCAATTTCCGATCGAAAATCTCAAACAGCGGGCAGCCAGATAGGCCCGTACGGACATCCGGGGGCCGAAGCCCACCTGCCTAGCCCTGAGAGGCCCCAACTGAGCAAAAAAGTCGTCCATGTTGTAAATTTCGACGCAGGTCACCTACCGGCGGCACGCCAGCCTCCCCGGGAACGACGCTACCCTGTCCTGGCGGATCGAAAGTGGAACGGCCCCGGCAGCACGCCAGATCGGTGATTTCGGATGCCCAGAAGTCAGAAACAGGCCAAAAGACCACCCTAGAATGGTCCCAAAATGCCCAGAGAACTCGCTAGCTTGACCCGTTCGCGGCATTTGGCGGGGATTTTGCAGTTTGGGTCCAGTTTCCGGTCGAAAGTCTCGAACGGCGGGCAGCCAGAGAGGCCCGTACGGACATCCGGAGGCCGAGCCCCACTTGCCCATCCCTGAGAGGCCCTAAACCGAGCAAAAAAGTTGTCTATTTTGTAAATTTCAACGCGGGTCACCTATCGGCGGCACGCTAGCCACCCCGGGAACGTCGCTGCTCTGTCCTAGCAGACGGAAAGTGGAACGGCCCCAACGGCACGCCGGACCGGTGATATCAACTGCCCAGAAGTCGGAAACAGGCCAAAAGACCACCCCAGAATGGTCCCAAAATGCATAGAGAACTCGCCGGCTTGACCCGTTTGCGGCATTTGGGGGGGATTTATCAGTTTGGGTCAAGTTTCTGGTCGAAAATCTCGAACGACGGGCAGTCGGATAGGCCCCTATGGACATCCGGAGGCCGAGCCCCACATGCCCAGCCCCGAGAGGCCCTAAATCGAGCAAAAAGTTGTCTATGTTGTAAATTTCGACGCCGGTCACCAACAGCGGTATGCCAACCGTCCCGGGATCATCGCTGCCTTGTCCTGGCGGATCGAGAGCGGAACGGCCCCAACGGCACGCCGGACCGGTGATATCGGCTGCCCAGAATTCGGAAACAGGCCAAAAGACCACCCCAGAATGGTCCCCAAATGCCAGAGAACTCGCCAGCTTCACCCGTTCGCGGCATTTGGCAGGGATTTTGCAGTTTGGGTCCAGTTTCCGGTCAAAAATCTCGAACGGCGGGCAGCCAGATAGGCCCGTAAGGATATCCGGAGGCCGAGCCCCACTTGCCCATCCCTGAGAGGCCCTAAACCGAGCAAAAAAGTTATCAATGTTTTAAATTTCGACGCGGGTCACCTATCGGCGGCAGGCCAGCCGCCCCGCGAACGTTGCTGCCCTGTCCTGGCGGATCGAAAGCCGAACGGCCCCAACAGCACGTCGGACCGGTGATTTCGGTTGCCCAGAAGTCGGAAACAGGCCAAAAGACCACCCCATAATGGTCCCAAAATGCCCAGAGAACTCGCCGGCTTGACCCGTTCGCAGCATTTGGCGGGGATGTTACAGTTTGGGTCCAGTTTCCAATCGAAAATCTCGAACGGCGGGCAGCCAGATAGGCCCGTACGGACATCCGGAGGCCGAGCCCCACTTGCCTAGCCTTAAGAGGCCCTAAACCGAGCAAAAAAGTTGTCTATGTTGTAAATTTCGACAAGGGTCACCTAGCGACGGCACACCCACCACCCCGGGAACGTCGCTGCCCTGTCCTGGCGGATCGAAAGCGGAACGGCCCGACAGCACACTGGACAGGTGATTTCGGTTGCCCAGAAGTCGGAAACAGGCCAAAAGACCACCCCATAATGGTCCCAAAATGCCCAGAGAACTCGCCGGCTTGACCCGTTCGCGGCATTTGGCGGGGATGTTACAGTTTGGGTCCAGTTTCCAATCGAAAATCTTGAACGGCAGGCAGCCAAATAGGATCGTACGGACATCTGGAGGCCGAGCCCCACTTGCCCAGCCCTCAGAGACCCTAAACCGAGCAAACAAGTTGTCTATGTTGCAAATTTCGACGTGGGTCACCTACCGGCGGCACGCCCGCCGCCCAGGGAACTTCGCTGCCCTGTCCTAGTTGATCGAAAGCGGAACAACCCCAACAGCATGCTGGACCGTTGATTTCGGCTGCCCAGAAGTTAGAAATAGGCGAAAAGACCACCCCAGAATGGTCCCAAAATGCCCAGAGAACTCGCCGACTTGACCCGTTCGCGGCATTTGGCGGGGATTTTACTGTTTGGGTCCAGTTTCCAGTCGAAAGCCTCGAACGACGGGCAGCCAGATAGGCCCGTACGGACATCCGGAGGCCGAGCCCCACTTGCCCAGCCCAGAGTGGCCCTAAATCGAGCAAAAAAGTTGTCTATTTTGTAAATTTCGACTCGGGTCACCTACCGGCGGCACGCCAGCCACCCCGAGAAAGTCGCTGCCTTGTCTTGGCGGATCGAGAGCTGAACGGCCCCAACGGCACGACGGACCGGTAATTTCGGCTGCCCAGAAGTCGGAAATAGGACAAAAGAGCACCCTAGAATGGTCCCAAAATGCCTAGAGAACTCGCCGGCTTGACCCGTTCATGGCATTTGACGGGGATTTTGCAGTTTGGGTCTAGTTTTCGGTCGAAAATCTCGAACGACGGGCAGTCGGATAGGCCCCTATGGACATCTGGAGGCCGAGCCCCACATGCCCAGCGCTGAGAGGCCCTAAACCGAGCAAAAAAGTTGTCTATGTTGTAAATTTCGATGCCGGTCACCTACCGGCGGTACGCCAGCCGTCCCGGGATCGTCATTGCCCTGTGCTGGTGGATCGAGAGCGGAACGGCCCCAACGGCACGCCGGACCAGTGATTTCGGCTGCCCAGAAGTCGGAAACAGGCCAAAAGACCACTCCAGAATGGTCCCAAAAGGCCCAGAGAACTCGCCGGCTTGACCCGTTCGCGGCATTTGCCGGGGATTTTGCAGTTTGGGTCCAGTTTCCGGTCAAAAATCTCGAACGACGGGCAGCCAGATAGGCCTGTAAGGACATCCGGAGGCCGAGCCCCACTTGCCCAGCCTTGAGAGGCCCTAAACCGAGCAAAAAAGTTGTCTATGTTGTAAATTTCGACACGGGTCACCTAGCGACGGCACGCCCGTCGCCCCGGGAACGTCGCTGCCCTGTCCTGGCGGATCGAAAGCTGAACGGCCCCGACAGTACACTGGACAAGTGATTTCGGCTGCCCAAAAGTCGGAAACTGGCCAAAAGACCACCCCATAATGGTCCCAAAATGCCCAGAGAACTCGCCGGCTTGAACCGTTCGCGGCATTTGGCGGGGATTTTGCAGTTTGGGTCCAGTTTCCGGTCGAAAATCTGGAATGGCGAGCAGCCGAATAGGCCCGTACGGACATCCGGAGGCCGAGCCCCACTTGACCAGCCCTGAGAGGCCCTAAAGCTAGCAAAAAAGTTGTCTATGTTGTAAATTTCGACGCCGGTCACCTACCGGCGGTACGCCAGCCATCCCGGGATCGTCGCTGCCCTGTCCTGGCGGATCGAGAGCGGAACGGCCCCAACGGCACGCCGGATCGGTGATTTCGGCTGCCCAGAAGTCGGAAACAGGCCAAAAGACCACCCCAGAATGGTCCCAAAATGGCCAGAGAACTCGCCGGCTTGACCCGTTCGCGGCGTTTGGCGGGGATTTTCCAGTTTGGGTCCAGTTTCCGATCGAAAATCTCAAACGGCGGGCAGCCAGATAGGCCCGTAAGGATATCCGGATGCCGAGCCCCTCTTGCCCATCCCTGAGAGGCCCTAAACCGAGCAAAAAAGTTATCTATGTTGTAAATTTCGACGCGTGTCACTAATCGGTGGTACGCCTGCCGCCCCTCGAACGTCGCTGTCCTATCCTAGCGGATCGAAAGCCGAACAGCCCCAACAGCACGTCATACCGGTGATTTTTTTTCCCAGAAGTCGGAAACAGGCCAAAAGACCACCCCATAATGGTCCCACAATGCCCAGAGAACTCGCCGGCTTGACCCGTTCGCAGCATTTGGCGGGGATGTTACAGTTTGGGTCCAGTTTCCAGTCGAAAATCTCGAACGGCGGGCAGCCAGATCGGCCCGTACGGACATCCGGAGGCCGAGCCCCACTTGCCCAGCCTTGAGAGGCCCTAAACCAAGCAAAAAAGTTGTCTATGTTGTAAATTTCGACAAGCGTCACCTAGCGGCGGCACGCCCACCGCCCCGGGAACGTCACTGCCCTGTCCTAGCAGATCGAAAGCGGAACGGCCCCGACAGCACACTGGACAGGTGATTTCGGCTGCCCAGAAGTCGGAAACAGGCCAAAAGACCACCCCATAATGGTCCCAAAATGCCCAGAGAACTCGCCGGCTTGACCCGTTCGCAGTATTTGGCGGGGTTGTTACAGTTTTGGTCCAGTTTCCAGTCGAAAATCTCGAATGGCGGGCAGCCAGATAGGCCAGTACGGACATCTGGAGGCCGAGACCCACTTGCCCAGCCCTCAGAGACCCTAAACCGAGCAAACAAGTTGTCTATGTTGTAAATTTCGACGTGGGCCACCTACCGGCGGCACGCCCGCCGCCCCGGGAACTTCGCTGCCCTGTCCTAGCTGAACGAAAGCGGAACGACCCCAACGGCACGCCGGACCGTTGATTTCGGCTGCCTAGAGAGTCGGAAAGAGGCCAAAAGACCACCCCAGAATGGTCCCAAAATGCCTAGAGAACTCGCTGGCTTGACCCGTTCGCGGCATTTGGCGGGGATTTTGCAGTTTGGGTCCAGTTTCCTATCGAAAATCTCGAACGTCGGGTAGCCAGATAGGCCCGTACGGACATCCGGAGGTCGAGCCCCACTTGCCAAGCCCTGAGAGGCCCTAAACCGAGCAAAAAAGTTATCTATGTTGTAAATTTCGACGCCGGACACATACCGGCGGCACACCAGCCGCCCCGGGAACATCGCTGCCCTGTCCTAGCGGATCGAAAGAGGAACGGCACCAACAGCACGTCGGACCGGTGATTTCCGCTGCCCAGAAGTCGGAAGCAGGCCAAAAGACCACCCTAGAATGGTCCCAATATGCCCAGGGAACTAAGCGGCTTGACCCGTTCGCGGCATTTGGCGGGGATGTTACAGTTTGGGTCTAATTTCCGGTCGAAAATCTCGACCGGCGAGCAGCCAGATAGGCCCGTACGGACATCCGGAGGTCGAGCCCCACTTGCCAAGCCCTAAGAGGCCCTAAACCGAGCAAAAAAGTTATCTGTGTTGTAAATTTCGACGCGGGTCACCTACAGACGGCACGCCCACCGTCCCGGGAACGTCGGTGCCCTGTCCTGGCAAATCGAAAGTGGAACGGCCCCAACAGCACGCCGGACCGGTGATTTCGGTTGCCCAGAAGTCGAAAACAGGCCAAAAGACCACCCCATAATGGTCCCAAAATGCCCAGAGAACTCGCCGGCTTGACCTGTTCGCAGCATTTGGCGGGGATGTTACAGTTTGGGTCCAGTTTCCAATCGAAAATCTCGAACGGCGGGCAGCCAGATAGGCCCGTACGGACATTCGGAGGCCGAGCCCCACTTGCCCAGCTTTAAGAGGCCCTAAACCGAGCAAAAAAGTTGTCTATGTTGTAAATTTCGACAAGGGTCACCTAGCGGCGGCACACCCACCACCCCGGGAACGTCGCTGCCCTTTCCTGGCGGATCGAAAGCGGAACGGCCCGACAGCACACTGGACAGGTGATTTCGGCTGCCCAGAAGTCGGAAACAGGCCAAAAGACCACCCTAGAATGGTCCCAAAATGCCTAGAGAACTCGCCGGCTTGACCCGTTCGCGGCATTCGGCGGGTATTTCGCAGTTTGGGTCCAGTTTACGGTCGAAAATCTCAAACGGTGGGTAGCCAGATAGGCCCGTACGGAATCCGTAGGCGAGCCCCACTTGCCAAGCCCTGAGAGGCCCTAAACCGAGCAAAAAAGTTATCTATGTTGTAAATTTTGACGCCGGTCACATACCGGCGGCACGCCAGCCGCCCCGGGAACATCGCTGCCCTGTCCCGGCGGATCGAAAGCGGAACGGCACCAACAGCACGTCGGACCGGTGATTTCGGCTGCCAAGAAGTCGGAAACAGGCCAAAAGACCACCCTAGAATAGTCCCAAAATGCCCAGAGAACTAAGCGGCTTGACTCGTTCGCAGCATTTGGCGGGGATGTTACAGTTTGGGTTTAGTTTCCGATCGAAAATCTAGAACGGCGGGCAGCCAGAGAGGCCCGTAAGGATATCCGGAGGCCAAGCCCCACTTGCTCATCCCTGAGAGGCCCTAAACCGAGCAAAAAAGTTATCTATGTTGTAAATTTCGACGCGGGTCACCTATCGGCGGCACGCCAGCCGCCCCGCGAACGTCGCTACCCTGTCCTGGCGGATCGAAAGTCGAACGGCCCCAACAGCACGTCGGAATGGATTTCGGCTGCCCAGAAGTCGGATATAGGCCAAAAGACCACCCGAGAATGGTCCCAAAATGCTCAGAGAACTCGCCGGCTTGACCCGTTCGCGGCATTTGGCGGGGATTTTGCAGTTTGGGTCTAGTTTCCAGTCGAAAATCTCGAACGGCGGGCAGCCATATAGGCTCGTACGGACATCCGGAGGCCGAGCCCCACTTGCCTAGCCCTCAGATGCCCTAAACCCAGCAAAAAAGTTGTCTATGTTGTAAATTTCGACGCGGGTCACCTACAGGCGGCACGCCCGTCGTCCCGGGAACGTTAGTGCCCTGTCCTGGCGGATCGAAAGCGGAACGGCCCCAACAGCACGCCGGACCGGTGATTTCGGCTGCCCAGAAGTCGGAAACAGGCCAAAAGACCACCACATAATGGTCCCAAAATGCCCAGAGAACTCGCCGGCTTGACCCGTTCGCGGCATTTGGCGAGTTTGTTACAGTTTTGGTCCAGTTTCCAGTCGAAAATCTCGAACGGCGGGCAGCCAGATAGGCCCGTACGGACATCCGGAGGCCGAGACCCACTTGCCCAGCCCTCAGAGACCCTAAACCGAGCAAACAAGTTGTCTATGTTATAAATTTCGACGTGGGCCACCTACCGGAGGCACGCCCGCCGGCCCGGGAACTTCGCTGCCATGTCCTAGCTGCACGAAAGCGGAACGGCCACAACAGCAAGCCGGACCGTTGATTTCGGCTGCCCAGAAGTCGGAAAGAGGCCAAAAGACCACCCCAGAATGGTCCCGACATGCCCAGAGAACTCGCCGGCTTGACCCGTTCGCGGCATTTGGCGAGGATTTTGCAGTTTGGGTCTAGTTTCCTGTCGAAAATCTCGAACGGCGGGTAGCCAGATAGGCCCGTACGGACATCCGGAGGTCGAGCCCCACTTGCCAAGCCTTGAGAGGCCCTAACCCGAGCAAAAAAGTTATCTATGTTGTAAATTTCGACGCCGGTCACATACCGGCGGCACGCCAGCCGCCCCGGGAACATCGCTGCCCTGTCCTGGCAGATCGAAAGCGGAATGGCACCAACAGCACGTCGGATCGGTGATTTCGGCTGCCCAGAAGTCGGAAGCAGGCCAAAATACCACCCTAGGATGGTCCCAAAATGCCTAGAGAATTAAGCGGCTTGACACGTTCACGGCATTTGGCGGGGATGTTATAGTTTGGGTCTAGTTTCCGATCGAAAATCTCGAACGGCGAGCAGCCAGATAGGGCCGTACAAACATCCGGAGGTTGAGCCCCACTTGCCCAGCCCTCAGAGGCCCTAAACCGAGCAAAAAAGTTGTCTATGTTGTAAATTTCGACACGGGTCACCTAGCGACGGCACGCCCACCGCCCCGAGAAACGTCGCTGCCCTGTCCTGGCGGATAGAAAGCGGAACGGCCCCGACAGCACAGTGGACAGGTGATTTTGGCTGTCCAGAAGTCGGAAACTGGCCAAAAGACCACCCCATAATGGTCCCAAAATGCCTAGAGAACTCGCCGGATTGAACCGTTCGTGGCATTTGGCGGGGATTTTGCAGTTTGGGTCCAGTTTTCGGTCGAAAATCTCGAACGACGAGCAGCCGAATAGGCCCGTACGGACATCCGGAGGCCGAGCCCCACTTGCCCAGCCCTCAGAGGCCTTAAACCGAGCAAAAAAGTTGTCTATGTTGTAAATTTCGACGCCGGTCACCTACTGGCGGTACGCCAGCCATCCCGGGATCGTCGCTGCCCTGTCCTGGTGGATCGAGAGCAGAACAGCCCCAACGGCACGCCGGACCGGTGATTTCGGCTGCCCAGAAGTCGGAAACAGGCCAAAAGACCACCCTAGAATGGTCCCAAAATGCCCAGAGAACTCGCCGGCTTGACCCGTTCGCGGCATTTGGCGGGGATTTTCCAGTTTGGGTCCAGTTTCCGGTCGAAAATCTCGAACGGCGGGCAGCCAGATAGGCCCGTAAGGATATCCGGAGGCCGAGCCCTACTTGCCCATCCCTAAGAGGCCCTAAACCGAGCAAAAAAGTTATCTATGTTGTAAATTTCGACACGGGTCACTAATCGGTGGTACGCCTGCCGCCCCTTGAACGTCGCTGCCCTATCCTAGCGGATCGAAAGCCGAACGGCCCCAACAGCACGTCAGACCGGTGATTTTTTTTCCCAGAAGTTGGAAACAGGCCAAAAGACCACCCCATAATGGTCCCAAAATGCCCAGAGAACTCGCCGGCTTGACCCGTTCGCAGCATTTGGCGAGGATGTTACAGTTCGAGTCCAGTTTCCAGTCGAAAATCTCGAACGACGGGCAGCCAGATGGGCCCGTACACTCATCCGGAGGCCGAGCCCCACTTGCCCAGCCTTGAGAGGCCCTAAACCAAGCAAAAAAGTTGTCTATGTTGTAAATTTCGACAAGGGTCACCTAGCGGTGGCACGCCCACCGCCCCGGGAACGTCACTGCCCTGTCCTAGCGGATCGAAAGCGGAACGGCCCCAACAGCACACTGGACAGGTGATTTCGGCTGCCCATAAGTCGGAAACAGGCCAAAAGACCACCACATAATGGTCCCAAAATGCCCAGAGAACTCGCCGGCTTCACCCGTTCGCGGCATTTGGCGAGGTTGTTACAGTTTTGGTCCAGTTTCCAGTCGAAAATCTCGAACGGCAGGCAGCCAGATAGGCCCGTACGGACATCCGGAGGCCGAGACCCACTTGCCTAGCCCTCAGAGACCCTAAACCGAGCAAACAAGTTGTCTATGTTATAAATTTCGACGTGGGCCACCTACCGGAGGCACGCCCGCCGGCCCGGGAACTTCGCTGCCATGTCCTAGCTGCACGAAAGCGGAACGGCCACAACAGCAAGCCGGACCATTGATTTCGGCTGCCCAGAAGTCGGAAAGAGGCCAAAAGACCACCCCAGAATGGTCCTGACATGCCCAGAGAACTCGCCGGCTTGACCCGTTCGCGGCATTTGGCGAGGATTTTGCAGTTTGGGTCTAGTTTCCTATCGAAAATCTCGAACGGCGGGTAGCCAGATAGGCCCGTACGAACATCCGGAGGTCGAGCCCCACTTGCCAAGCCTTGAGAGGCCCTAACCCGAGCAAAAAAGTTATCTATGTTGTAAATTTCGACGCCGGTCACATACCGGCAGCACGCCAGCCGCCCCGGGAACATCGCTGCCCTGTCCTGGCAAATCAAAAGCGGAATGGCACCAACAGCACGTCGGATCGGTGATTTCGGCTGCCCAGAAGTCGGAAGCAGGTCAAAAGACCACCCTAGAATGGTCCCAAAATGCCTAGAGAATTAAGCGGCTTGACACGTTCGCGGCATTTGGCGGGGATGTTATAGTTTGGGTCTAGTTTCCGATCGAAAATCTCGAACGGCGAGCAGCCAGAGAGCGCCGTACAGACATCCGGAGGTTGAGCCCCACTTGCCCAGCCCTCAGAGGCCCTAAATCGAGCAAAAAAGTTCTCTATGTTGTAACTTTCGACGCCGATCACCAACGGCGGTCCACCAACCGTCCCGGGATCGTCACTGCCTTGTCCTGGCGGATCGAGAGCGGAACGGCCCCAACGGCACGCCGGACCGGTGATATCGGCTGCCCAGAAATCGGAAATAGGCCAAAAGACCACCCCAGAATGGTCCCAAAATGCCTAGAGAACTCGCCGGCTTGACCCGTTCGCGGCATTTGGCGGGGATTTTGCAGTTTGGGTCCAGTTTCCAATCGAGAATCTCGATCGGCGAGTAGCTGAATAGGCCCGTATGGACATCCAGAGGCCGAGCCCCACTTGCCCAGCCCTGAGAGGCCCTAAACCGAGCAAAAAAGTTGTCTATGTTGTAAATTTTGACGCCGGTCACCTACCGGCGGTACGCCAGCCGTCCCGGGAACGTCGCTGCCCTGTCCTGGCGGAGCAAGAGTGGAACGGCCCCAACGGCACGCCGGACCGGTAATTTCGACTCCCCAGAAGTCGGAAACAGGCCAAAAGACCATCCTAGAATGGTCCCAAAATGTCCAGAGAACTCACCGGCTTGACCCGTTCGCGGCATTTGGCGGCTATTTTGCAGTTTGGGTCCGGTTTCCGGTCGAAAATCTCGAACGGCAAGCAGCCAGATAGGCCCGTAAGGATATCCGGAGGCCGAGCCCCACTTGCCCATCCCTAAGAGGCCCTAAACAGAGCAAAAAAGTTATCTATGTTGTAAATTTCGACGCCGGTCACATACCGGCGGCTCGCCAGCCGTCCCGGGAACATCGTTGCCCTTTCCAGGTGGATCGAAAGCGGAAAGGCACCAACAGCACGTCGGACCGGTGATTTCGGCTGCCCAGAAGTCGGAAGCAGGCCAAAAGACCACCCTAGAATGGTCCCAAAATGCCTAGAGAACTAAGCGGCTTGACCCGTTCGGGGCATTTGGCGGGGATGTTACAATTTGGGTCTAGTTTCCGATCGAAAATCTTGAACGGCGGGCAGCCAGATAGGCCCGTACGGACATCCGGAGGCCGAGCCCCACTTGCCCAACCCTCAGAGGGCCTAAACCGAGCAAAAAAGTTGTCTATGTTGTAAATTTAGACGCGGGTCACCTACAGGCGGCACGCCCGCCATCCCTGGAACATCGGTGCCCTGTCCTGGCGGATCGAAAGTGGAATGGCCCCAATAGCACACCGGACCGGTGATTTCGGCAGCCCAGAAATCGGAAACAGGCCAAAAGACCACCCCAGAATGGTCCCAAAATGCCCAGAGAACTCGCCGGCTTGACCCGTTCGCGGCATTTGGCAGGCATTTTACAGTTTGGGTCTAGTTTCCAGTCGAAAATCTCGAACGGCAAGCAGCCAGATAGGGCCGTACAGACATCCGGAGGCTGAGCCCCACTTGCCCAGCCCTTAGAGGCCCTAAACCGAGCAAAAAAGTTGTCTATGTTGTAAATTTCGACGCGGGTCACCTACAGGCGGCACGCCCGCCATCCCAGGAACGTTGCTGCCCTGTCTTGGCTGATCGATAGCGGAACGGCCCCGACAGCACACTGGACAGGTGATTTCGACTGCCCAGAAGTCGGAAACTGAACAAAAGACCAACCCATAATGGTCCCAAAATGCCCAGAGAACTCGTTGGCTCGACCCGTTCGCGGCATTTGGCGGGGATGTTACAGTTTGGGTCCAGTTTCTGATCGAAAATCTCGAACGGCGGGCAGCCAGATAGGAACGTACGGACATCTGGAGGCCGAGCCCCACTTGCCCAACCCTCAGTGGCCCTAAATCGAGCAAACAAGTTGTCTATGTTGTAAATTTCGACGCGGGTCACCTACCGGCGGCACGCCCGCCGCCCTGGGAACGTCTCTGCCCTGTCTTGGCTGATCGAAAGCAGAACGGCCCGAACAGCACGCCAGACCGGTGATTTCAGCTGCCCAGAAGTCGGAAACAGGACAAAAGACCACCCCATAATGGTCCCAAAATGCTGAGAGAACTCGCCGGCTTGACCCGTTCGCGGCATTTGGCGTGGATTTTGCAGTTTGGGTCCAGTTTCCGGTCGACAGTCTCAAACGGCGGGCAGCCAGATAGGCCCGTACGGACATCCGGAGGCTGAGCCCCACTTGCCCAGCCTTGAGAGGCCCTAAACCGAGCAAAAAAGTTGTCTATGTTGTAAATTTCGACAAGGGTCAGCTAGCGGAGGCACACCCACCACCCCGGGAACGTCGCTGCCCTGTCCTGGCGGATCGAAAGCGGAACGGCCCCGACAGCACACTGGCAGGTGATTTCGGCTGCCCAGAAGTCGGAAACAGGCCAAAATGACCCGTTCGCGGCATTTGGCGGGGATGTTACAGTTTGGGTCCAGATTCCAGTCGAAAATCTCGAACGGCGAGCAGCCAGATAGGCCCGTACGGACATCTGGAGGCGGAGCCCCACTTGCCCAGCCCTCAGAGACCCTAAACCGAGCAAACAAGTTGTCTATGTTGTAAATTTCGACTTGGGTCACCTACCGACGGCAAGCCCGCCGCCCTGGGAACTTCGCTGCCCTATCCTAGCTGATCGAAAGCGGAATGGCCCCAACAGCACCCCGGACCGTTGATTTCGGCTGCCCAGAAGTCGGAAAGAGGCCAAAAGACCACCCCAGAATGGTCCCAAAATGCCCAGAGAACTTGCCGACTTGACCCGTTCGCGGCATTTGGTGGGGATTTTGCAGTTTGGGTCCCGTTTACAGTCGAAAGTCTCGAACGGCGGGCAGCCAGATAGCCCGTACGGACATCCGGAGGCCAAGCCCCACTTGCCCAGCCCTGAGTGGCATTAAACCGAGCAAAAAAGTTGTCTATGTTGTAAATTTCGACGCGGGTCACCTACAGGCGGCACGCCCGACGCCCCGGGAACGTTGCTTCCCTGTCCTGGCGGATCGAAAGCGGAACGGTCCCAACAGCACGCCGGACCGGTGATTTCGGCTGCCCAGAAGTCGGAAACAGGCCAAAAGACCACCCCAGAATGGTCCCAAAATGCCCAGAGAACTCACCGGCTTGACCCGTTCGCGGCATTTGAAGGGGATTTTGCAGTTTGGGTCCAGTTTCCGATCGAAAATCTCAAACGGCGGGCAGCCAGATAGGCCCGTAAGGATATCCGGAGGCCGAGCCCCACTTGCCCATCCCTGAGAGGCCCTAAACCGAACAAAAAAGTTATCTATGTTGTAAATTTCGACGCGGGTCACCTATCGGCGGCACGCCAGCCGCCCCGCGAACATCGCTGCCCTGTCCCAGCGGATCGAAAGCGGAACGGCACCAACAGCACATCGGACCGGTAATTTCGGCTGCCCAGAAGTCGGAAACAGGCGAAAAGACCACCCTAGAATGGTCCCAAAATGCCCAGAGAACTAAGCGGCTTGACTCGTTCGCGGCATTTGGCGGGGATGTTACAGTTTGGGTCTAGTTTCCGATCGAAAATCTCGAACAGCGGGCAGCCAGATAGGCCCGTACAGACATTTGGAGGCCGAGCCCCACTTGCCCATCCCTGAGAGGCCCTAAACCGAGCAAAAAAGTTATCTATGTTGTAAATTTCGACGCGGGTCACCTATCGGCAGCACGCCAGCCGCACCGCGAACGTCGCTGCCCTGAACTGGCGAATTGAAAGTGGAACGGCCCCAACAGCACGCCGGACCGATGATTTCGGCTGCCCAGAAGTCGGAAACAGGCCAAAAGACCACCCCAGAATGCTCCCAAAATGCCCAGAGAACTCGCCGGCTTGACCCGTTCTCGGCATTTGGCGGGGATTTTGCAGTTTGGGTCCAGTTTCCTGTCGAAAATCTCGAACGGCGGGTAGCCAGATAGGCCCGTACGGACATTCGTAGGTCGAGCCCTACTTGCCAAGCCTTGAGAGGCCCTAAACCGAGCAAAAAAGTTATCTATGTTGTAAATTTCGACGCCGGTCACATACTGGCGGCACGCCAGCCGCCACGGGAACATCGCTGCCCTGTCCCGGCGGATCGAAAGCGGAACGGCACCAACAGCACGTCGGACCGGTGATTTCAGCTACCCAGAAGTCGGAAACAGGCCAAAACACCACCCTAGAATGGTCCCAAAATGCCCAGAGAACTAAGTGGCTTGACCCGTTCGCGGCATTTGGCGGGGATGTTACAGTTTGGGTCTAGTTTCCGGTCGAAAATCTCGAACGGCGGGCAGCCAGATAGGCCCGTACGGACATCTGGAGGCCGAGCGCCACTTGCCCATCCCAGAGAGGCCCTAAACTGAGCAAAAAAGTTATCTATGTTGTAAATTTCGACGCGGGTCACCTATCGGCGGCACGGCAACCGCCCCGTGAACGTCGCTGCCCTGTCCTGGCGGATCGAAAGCCGAACGGCCCCAACAGCACGTCGGACCGGTGATTTCGGCTGCCCAGAAGTCGGATAAAGGCCAAAAGACCACCCTAGAATGCTCCCAAAATGCCCAGAGAACTCGCCGGCTTGACCCGTTCGCGGCATTTGGCGGGGATTTTGCCGTTTGGGTCTAGTTTACAGTCGAAAATCTCGAACGGTGGGCAGCCACATAGGCCTGTACGGACATCCGGAGGCCGAGCCCCACTTGCCTAGCCCTCAGAGGCCCTAAACCGAGCAAAAAAGTTGTCTATGTTGTAAATTTCGACGCCGGTCACCTACAGGCGGCACGCCCGCCACCCCGGGAATTTCGCTGCCCTGTCGTAGCTGAACGAAAGCGGAACGGCCCCGACAGCACACTGGACCGTTGATTTCGGCTGCCCAGAAGTCGGAAAGAGGCCAAAAGACCACCCCAGAATGGTCCCAAAATGCCCAGAGAACTCGCTGGCTTGACCCGTTCGCGGCATTTGGCGGGGATTTTGCAGTTTGGGTCCAGTTTCCTGTCGAAAATCTCGAACGGCGGGCAGCCAGAGAGGCCCGTAAGAATATCCGGAGGCCGAGCCCCACTTGCCCAATCCTGAGAGGCCCTAAACCGAGCAAAAAATTGTCTATGTTGTAAATTTCGACGCGGGTCACCTATCGGCAGCACGCCAGCCGCCTCGCGAACGTCGCTGCCCTGTCCTGGCGGATCGAAAGCCGAACGTCCCCAACAGCACGTCGGACCGGTGATTTCGGCTGCCCAGAAGTCGAATACAGGCCAAAAGACAACCCCAGAATGGTCCCAAAACGCCCAGAGAACTCGCCGGCTTGACCCGTTTGCGGCATTTGGCGAGGATTTTGCAGTTTGGGTCCAGTTTCCAGTCGAAAATCTCGATCGGCGGGCAGCCAGATAGGCCCGTACGGACATCCGGAGGCCGAGCCTCACTTGCCCAGCCCTTAGAGGCCCTAAACCGAGCAAAAAAGTTGTCAATGTTGTAAATTTCGACGCAGGTCACCTACAGGCGGCACGCCTGCCGTCCCAAGAACGTCGGTGCCCTGTCCTGGCGGATCAAAAGCGGAACGTCCCCAACAGCACGCCGGACCGGTGATTTCGGCTGCCCAGAAGTCCGAAACAGGCCAAAAGACCATCCTAGAAAGGTCCCAAAATGCCTAGGGAACTCGCAAGCGTGACCCGTTCACGGCATTTGGCGGTGATTTTGCATTTTGGGTCCAGTTTCCGATCGAAAATCTCGAACAGCGGGCAGCTAGATGGGCCCGTACGGACATTCGAGGGCCAAGCCCCACTTGCCAAGCCCTGAGCGGCCCCAAACCGAGCAAAAAAGTCGTCTATGTTGTAATTTTCGTCGCGGGTCACCCACCGGCGGCACGCCAGCCGCCCCGGGAACGCCAATGCCCTATCCTAGCGGGTCGTGAGCGGAACGACCCCAACAGCACGCCGGACCAGTGATTTCGACTGCCTAGAAGTCGGAAACAGGCCAAAAGACCACCCCAGAATGGTCCAAATATGCCTAGAGAACTCGCCGGCGCGACCTGTTCGCGGCATTTGGCGGGGATTTTGCATTTTGGGTCCAGTTTTCGGTCGAAAATCTCGAACAGCGGGCAGCCAGATAGGCCCGTACGGACATCCGGGGGCCGAGCCCCACTTGCCCAGCCCTGAGAGGCCCCAAACCGAGCAAAAAGGTCGTGTATGTTGTAAATTTCAACGCGGATCACCTACCGGCAGCACGCCAGCCGACCCGGGAACGCCACTGCCCTGTCCTCGCGGGTCGCGAGCGGAACGGCTCCAACAGCACGCCGGACCGGTGATTTCGGCTGCCCAGAAGTCGGAAACATGCCAAAAGACCACCCCAGAATGGTCCCAAAATGCCTAGAGAACTCGCCGGCGTGACACTTCGCGGCATTTGGCGGGG
>MU090065.1:0-33900 GCA_014858505.1 Corymbia citriodora subsp. variegata
TTTTGTTTTAATCTAAGGCAGGCTATCCACATTTATTAGTTAATTAGGAATTCCCAAACAGCCATATCCTCACGATAGTCTAAGGCTACATTTGATAGGCATGATAAAATTTAGAATTATCCTATCATCTGATTTCATCTTGAACAAACTCGTATTCTCCTGGAAGGATGTTCATCTTTGTTTCTATCACTCAATCATCCTTTGAATGCAACTTATAGTCTATCCCATATTTCCTTTGCTGTGATACAAGAGGAAATTTTGTTAAATTCAGATGAAGAGAGTGAACGATAAAGTAAATGTTTAGCTTTGGCACTGTGAGCCTGTCTTCTATGAATTCCTCAAGTCAAGCAGCAGCAACAACAATAATTGCGGCTGGTGGTTGATTATAGTCTTCTTGTTGAACGGGTGGTCTAGCTAGAATAACAGGTCCATTGACAAATGACTTCCCACATCTGTAGGTCACCCACTTCTATATAACCTCGCAAGTGTCGCTTCCAGTGCCCGTAGTTCGTTCTATCAAAGTATTAGAGGCTTGTTGGGACCATGAGAATCAGAGCGAGAAAGCTACCAATGTTAGCTATTTAAACATATCTTTATGCTTAGAAGTAGAGCGCTTCAACACACAAGCAACTGTGCACTTGATACTAATTTTTTAGACCAACAACACAGCCTAAAAGGGAAGGTCGACTAGGTTATGTAAAGATACAGAAAAACTTTTGCCGAATATCAAACAATCAACACATAAGATGGTGTCAAAAGCAATTTTGTGTATGTTATGCTTATATGAAAATTGAGTGCAGTAAACATATCATACAACAATTTATAATGATTTGGCCTTGTGACATCTTGAATTTTGACTCATTTCAAGATATATGAAATGGTTATTTTATCAATACACTATTAGTTACGTTCACTTTGAGTTAGCCTCTCATGAGTTAACTAACTATTCAAAAAGGCAATTAGGGACTAATACACGTACGATTAATGAATTCAATCAAGGATAGGCCGCTCGACCATAAGGATCAAATAGGGATAATACCATGCTTTTGCAGGCCAATTAGCAAACGAAAATAAATCGATTCGGTGGGAGTGCGAGATTAGATTGCAGGTGATTCTACATGGCTTCGATATTAATTGCGAACAATGTTAAACTAATTTCCTGCTGACTTTGTACTCAAGGTGAGCAATCAATCTCTTATGATTACATGATGACCGATGATCGTCTTAATTTAAATAGGCGTGATCGTGGATTGAAAAGTTATCAACCACGGGTCAAATGCGTGGAACCCCATAAATGCTACTCGAAAGTTAGGTCGTACTAAAGTCGCGATTGGTTGAATTTAATCACAAAATTCAATCCGATTTCGGATATCGAACTTTCAAGGACGTCAAGACTAAAATATTAGACAACGCATCATTAATTCCCAAATTTTTCAGTAAGTCTGGAAATTGCCTGAAGAGGATTAACAGGCCTAGATTAGACTTGAATATTTGGGAATTTGAGTTTTAAGTGTAAAAAGACCAAAATGCCCCTTTCTAGAAGCTTGTTTGGAAATTTTTGAGTTCATTTCTTTCCCTCACTTTTCCCACTTTTCCCCCTCCTTCTCTTTGCACATTTTCTCCCTTGCCCCCTTTTCTGCAGTGTCCCCACTTGCCCCCATCTTTTCTCTCTCCCCCTTTGACTTATCTTCTCTTCTTTTTCTCTCTCCACCCACTCTTCTAACAACCCATGTGTGCCTCTCTCTCTCTCTCTCTCTCTCTCTTCTCCTCCTCCTCCTCCTCCTCCTCCTCCTCCTTCTCCTCTTGGCCTTCTTGAAATGACGATCCTTACTACTATTGCTTTGTTGTTTTTGCCAAAATCGGTCATTGTCGTAGCTAGTTGACTTGCCGCTAGCCACTCCGCCTACTCACCATTGAGCCATCGGCGAGTCGCCACCCACCAATTGTGAGCTGAGCCGCGCCTGAGACTAGCCTCCTCCTCCCCCTTTTTTCTTTGGTTACCTTTGCTTAGCCTGCAACCGCAGCTATGCTGCTTCTATCTAGACCATCTCCACCATTGACCAGCCTCCGTTGCCTTGCTAGGTGCACACTAGACCACCGGCAAGCCGTTGTTCATCTATTGCTGCGAGCGCCGATGATTTGCACCCGAAAAACAACCGCTTTCCCCTATTCTACTTTGACCTGGTAGCCAGCCAGCCACCACTCACCTTAGCCACCCTTGCCACCGCCCCTCTACCCTTGTCACCGCTATAAGCTAGTCGAGCCTACCTAGCTGCCGAACCTCCAAACCAACTGCTCTCTCCTCTTTCTCTCTTTGTTTTCGAGGTGGGTTGCCGTCCTAAACCGAATTGCTGCTAGTCATTGGTGACAGCTGCTCTGCCACTTGTCCACCCAAGCTCGAGCTACCACTGTCCTCCACGGCAAGCTGGCTAGCCATGCCCACCACTGTGAAGCCTGCTACACTGCCTCTCTCCCTCTCAACCCTATCTTTTACTGCTTGGAACCATTTCGCCAAGTCACCGAAGTTGCTAGACCACCCACCAGCCAGCTCCGTGCCACCTTAACCACTAATTTCCTCTGTTTTTAGCCTCTCATCACACGGACAACCGCTCTTGGCTAAGAGCCGCTTCCCGTGCCACATTGCCTTGATGTAATGGAGGTACTCAGGTGTTCCCCTTGCCGTCGCCGTTGAAATTCATGTCATCGGAATCACAAACTGGTGAGTTGTTTTCCTAATCCCTTAATTAGGGGATAATCTTACTTTAGAGGAGTTTAATTAGGTTTAAGTGTGGTTAGTGACTAAGGGGGATTAGTTATGCTTGATTGTGTTTTATATGCCCTACGTGTGATTTTTATAAGCTAATGGTAGCTTAAGATGGTTTTGGCTAATTAAATCAAATTATGGTTAATTAGCACTATTTATGATACTAATCCTATTTTTGGTTAATTAATTTGGTTAAGGAAGGATAAGTATGAGTTAATTATGATTAATTATTTTGGAGAAATAATTAATTGTAATTATATTATTTTCATGGAACTTATTTATTTATGGAAATATCATATTATTTTGTGGAAATTATTTATTTATAATATTACTTAATTTCGAATTATTGGTTATTTTTGGATAATTAATTATTTTGGAGAAATAATTAATTCCAAAATAATTAATTAAGATTATTTATTGGAAATTGACTAAATTGAGTAATCTTTGTGAGAAATTAAATATTGCTTAATTTTCTAAAGGTGACCGTATTTATATACTCTAATGTGATGGACCTTGATTTATTAAGAAAGGGTTTCATGAAATCAAATTTCTTTGGTTGGGTATTTATTTATGGGATTGGTAAACATTTATACTCGTTTTGTGGGAGTTAAATTATTTTATTGGAACAATTGACTATAGTATTGTACATTTTACAAATGAGTATTTTTGGAAATAATCCTAGTTTATACTTATTTTGTAATGATTGATTAATTAGGGGAAATAGTTTATTGTCGTTAGTCAAGGAGACGCGTGTTTATCAATTATTGAATATTGAGAGACTTGGTTGGGTACTGTTAATTGTTGAGGTACGTGAGGGTTTATTTATAATTAACTAAGGCACATGACTAATTTATCGAAGTGTTGATCGTGGATGAGTTATAGTTGAGTGATGACTATTACGGGAATAGTCGAGGGGTGACAATTGTTTTGGAAAGGCATGCAAGTGTTATCACACTAGTTGATTGGAATTGATTGTCAAATTATGATTTGAACCGCTGTTTGATGGCTTCATGAAAATTTGTTGAATTATGCAAGTTCACTTGACCATTGAATAGCATGGCATTGCATTGTACATGTGATTAATTGCAATAGCATGTTGCATGAGCATGGACTATGGTTGCATTGATAACGAAAAAAAGATAATGAAATGAGCATGAGTGATTGGTGTGCTCGCATGGTCACATAAGAGCCGTCACCCAGTGGGGATCTGTGGTTGACGAAATCCATTTTATCGGAATACCAAGCAAAAATCCGGATGCGGGTCACCATAGAGGCTAAGCCTATACTTTTTCGGGAATGCCATTCGGGTGAGAGATCCAGATATAGCCATGCTCAATGGGGTGAGACAATGCCTTGTTTTTGGACCAGTAGACCACCAATCATAAGGTTGTGTCATAGCTGAAGGATCATAACAATCTAAACACGTGTGGATAATAACACATAGAAAAGTTTAATGTGTGTTATGATTATATGAACTGCTTGTTGAAATTGCTATGGCATGAGTTATATTGTATCATGCAGGGTATGTATGCCAAGGCAAGGTGAGATCGCCTGTGACTACATTCAATGGCTATTGATATATGCTGTGATTGAGGTTTTGTTGCATGTTATAGACAAAGCAAAGCGGTGGTCGTCTTGCATCTGATTTGTCATCATTAATAGGTTGCATGATTAGGCTACACCTGAGGTGAGCGAGTCTCCTAATTGAGGTTTAGGATTATAACTTACTAAGATTTTATCTCACTGATTATTGTATAATTATTTCAAGTCCGTTGGATGAAAAATTGGTACGTGTTGCGATTCATGGCTGTGGTTGAAGGAAGTAGATTAATCCTGGCCTTGTTGGTTTCGTCAACTCGATAGGAAGATGCCCGTGGTAAGGGCTTGTACTTGTAAACTTTTAGGGTTAATCAGTAGATAAATAAAGCGATACTTTGGATGTGTTTCTAGTTGGGTTTTTCTTGCTATCCTTACTTTTATAATTGACTGGGTGGTTGTGATTCACTTCTGCATGTGTTTGACTAAAAGACAAAAATAATGGTCGGCAACACTTCCTGAGACGTCTCATTCAAGTCACCACAAGTGAAAAAGGCGATTGTCGCATGCTCGGCAATTGGGTTGTGACATCCCCGCAATACTTGGTATCAAAGCTTGGTTACTTAGTATCAAAGCTTGGTCAATACTTGGAGTGATAAGGTGTGATGCGTTTTGGGATAGTTAGTTAGGAAACACCTCATGTTTGTGCTTATTTATTTGATTCTCTTGTTATTAGTCGGTTGTTCATGGTTTCTAATTCTTTGTGGAATTGGGTGAGAGGAATAATCTTGATTTGAGAGCCCCTAGAGGAAGGGCGGTTGAAGGACAGGCTAGTGCTAAAGAACAAGCATCATGGGATTCTAAATTGGATGAATCCTACATACATTGGAAGTCTTGGGTAATTTGAGAAGGTAACAAGCTTACACTCAAGTTGTTACTATTGTAGTCGTGGCTGTTGCTGCCGTCGTTGCTACTGCCATTGCTACTATTGTCTTACCTAAGAAAATCCCATTGGTTGGAAATGGGAGTGGCGTATGGTCAATTGACAACACGAGACAAGTACATGTCTTGTTAAAATAGGAGCACAATTTGAATTTGGGCAACAATGCCATATTGCAAGGAATTATCCTCGTTGATAGTCAAGGATGCATATGACCAAAGATAGTCAAGGATGCAACCTCAATAGTTGCAAGTGAGGTAACCGATTGGGAACACTTCACGGAACAATCTCAATCGCCTTTGGCACTAGAAAGATGTATGTTGTCATTAGAAAGAAAGCGACCGATTCGCAAGTCGAGATTGCGAGTACGACCTCCCAGTGCGATCATGCTATGTATGTGTTAATTGGTTTGGTGGCTATACACTCGTGTAGAGCTCAATACTTTGTTAAGTTGGTGGCGTCAAGACCAAAACTATTGGAAGCGGTTCTTAGTTTTATAAACCTTGTTAAAGGATGAAGTGTTGTTTGCAGTAGGTTGTTCAGATGGTAAGTGAGTCATTGATGGTCGATAGGAATTGTTAGATTTGATTGTTTTGACAATGAATGATTTTGATGTGATTGTTGGAATGAACTGGCTCATTAAGAATCGAATTGTAATGGATTGCTATTAGAAGGTAATTCAGTTTAAACCATTAGGTGGGGTTTATTTCAAGTTCATTGGAATCAAGGAGAACCTTTGATCCCTTTGAATTCGTCACTTGAAGTGACTCGTTAGCCTTGATTTTAATCCGATTTTTGGAAACCAACTTCTTAGTGATGTCAATACTAAATAATTAGATGTTGCCTTGTTTATTCTTGGGTTTTCCATTGGCTTTAAAGTGTCGGAAAAGGAAATTTTGGACCAGGCTTCAGGCCCGCAAGTGGGCTAGCTTAATACTGGTGACCCAATGGGCTTTGCGCCCATTCAGCCTAGCCTAAGAAGGGCCCAAGCTAGCCTATTCTCTCTTGCCTTCTTGGCCTTTTTCCTTTGGTGCCTGAGTAGGCTTTGTTTAGCTTTTTTTTGCTTGTTTTTGATTGGTGCTTGAAGCAAGTGGACTAGCTACTTGCCTTAGTTTCTTGATCAAGTTCAACAACCCCTTCTCTCTCCTTTTTTTCCCCATCCGAGCCACCCAACCTCAGCCTTTCTCTCTCTCCCTTTTTTCTTCTTCTTCTATTGTCCTTGTTATTCACCGCCAAAAACTGCCTTTGTTGCCACTGCAGGAGCTGTTGCCACTGTCTAGCGTGGAGCCATTGATGTCCAGAGGCCAGCCAGTCACCACAGGCTGGCCCTGGTTCCCGCCGACAGCTCGTCTAATTGCCTAGCAATCGCTATCTTTCTTCCACTTGAATAGTGCTCTAGTGTTATTTTGGCCGATTTCGGCCACTGTCCATCGTCCATCACCATCCCCGAGCTAGCCCTACTTAGCCCTCATTCTTAACTTGGTGCTGGTGTTGCCGAATTTTTGACCCAAGTGAGTTAATTTCTTAATCCTTAGTTAGGGGTTAATCTTGCTTAGGTTAGTTTAATTAGTTTAAATTGTACTTGGTTAATGATTGGTTAGTTTGTTAATTGTGGCTAATTAAATTATGGCTGATTATGGTTAGATTAAAGTAACTATGATTAGTTTATTATTATTTAATTAATTTTGGATTAGTTACTATTCATAGTTACTGTTCAGGAAGCACTGTTCACTCGGCACTATTCATACATAAGTGAATTTGTCTTAATTTGATGTGTTCATGATTGCTAAGGCATATTGAATTACTGATTGTCGATTATTCCTGAGAATTATAGGGTATATGTGGTTGTTGATTGGGTGAAATTGATTGTGGATTATCATAATTTTATGAATGGTTGGACTATACTATTGTACTTGATTGTTGATTATTGATGCATTTCATTATATGTGTGTTAATTACAATAGCATGTCGTGTAAGCACAAATTATGTTGCATTCACTATCAAGAAAAAGCAAAGACGATAATGAATTGCTTGATAATATGTTGCATGATCAGATTAAAGTTGATAGCCTGATATAGCCGAATGACCGTCAATCCTTTGGGGTTGTGTTGTGGCCATTGGGTCTTTTGACAGTAGTCAAATGCAGAGTCGTGGTAGAGGCCGAGCCTATACTCCTTTGGGAATGTCGTTGGTGGGGGGGATAGCCTATGACATCACCCTGTCTCAAGGTGGAGGACAATGCCTAGTCTATGACCAATTGATACCAACCATAAGGTTGTGTCGTGGCCTTGAGAGTTGTAATAATTGGAGCACGTGTGGGCATAGAGATATGAGAAAGTTATGTGCAATGTTCTGATTATTTGCATGCCTCTTATTGTTGTTGTAAGGTGATTAACAATATATGCAAGTCATGTGTGCCAAGGCTAAGTAGGGTCGCCTATGATTGCATCTATTTATTAAATTGTCTTCTGTTGTCATTTCTCTGAGGTTTGGTGGTTGATGTTGATAGATTAGGTTGTATGTTAGACTATCCCAAGGCAAGTGAAGTTCCTAACCGAGGCTTAGGACTTTAACTTGCTGAGTTTATCTTAACCCGTCGTGGTTATCTATTTTCAGGACCTAAATGACGCAGTACCCGATGTGGTTCGGCGTCCTTGTGGACATGAGCATCACCATTACCACGCGGCTCACCTTAGGCCACAATTTTGTGTACAAGCACCATGTGACGACGAAATGGTTGGATGAAAGGCTGAGGGACCATTACGCGCCTCATGTCTTTATGGCATGGTTCCTCATGATGGGAGGTATTTTGTACAATCCTCTTCTCAGTTTTGATGGACCGGTCTATCTTGTGGGGACAACTGAGGAGGTATGGGATCCCATGGACTTGGATCCCCTTGATGGCGAGATCTCCGACCCAACGACTAGAGAGACTAATCCTTCAAAGGACAATGAGTAGGTAGTTGTAGCCTATTCCCCTTTTCGACGAGCTCTCCCCCACTTGTACAGTGTTAGGTTAGCCAAGCCGATCCCTTTTTGAGTAGGTCTTAGCATGTTGCATATAGTAAGGCGTGTATATATATGTCCTGTTGATCAAGCTAACCTTGCAGATAAATAAAATGATGTTTTTGTCTTTCTTCTATTGTTATTATTGCTATCTCTATTGTTTCTAATTTGGAGTTGGAGTTATGTTTGCTTCCGCACATACTTAATTACAAGATAAAATGATTTGATCAATGATAGTGCCTGGGATGTTGTACAATTAGACCTTAAGTGAAATGGGATTGCCGTGAGCTCGAGAGTCAAGGCATGACAAAAAATTCCTGCAATTGATTGTCTTCCCTTTTATTTGTTTCCACCTATAACCTAGCCACCTACTTTTCTTTCCTCTATTTCTTTTCTTTCCACAAACAAGAGAATCGGGCACTAGAAATATTGGAAAATATGGCCACTTGATGGTCTAATTACTTCCTAGGCTGAGTACAATGTAATTTGCATATAATTTGTGATTATGGACTTAGTTCAATTAATTCCATTTCATGGACCCAAATATGTTAATTGGGCCCCTAAGCATATCTACACTAGTCTATTTGTTTCAATGAGCTTAGAACTATTTTCCATCCACTAGTCCAACAAATATGCAAATATGTGGGCTTATTATTTACTAATGCAAATTATAACATCTTGAATTTCGACCCTCTATTGTTATTACTGCTATCACTGTTGTTTCTGATTCGGAGTTCTGTTCGCTTTCGCATGTGCTTAATTACAAGATAAAATGAATTGGTCGATGATAGTGCCTAGGATGCCATACAGTTAAACCTCAAGTGAAATAGGATTGCCACGAACTCGAGAGTTGGGGTGTGACAGAAAATTCCTCCAATTGATTGTCTTCCCTTTTATTTCTTTCCACCTACAACCCAGCGGCATACTTTTCTTTCCTCTATTTCTTTTCTTTCCACAAACAAGAGAATCGGGCACTACAAATATTGAAAGAATTATGGCACCACTTGATAGCCTAATTACTTCCTAGGCTGAGCACAATGTAATTTGCATGTTATTTTTTATTATGGAATTAGTTCAATTAATTCCATTTCATGGACCCAAATATGTTAATTGGGCTCCTAAGCATATCTACACTAGTCTATTTGTTCTAATGAGCTCAGAACTATTTTCCATCTGCTGGTCCAACAAATATGCAAATATATGGGCTTATTATTTACTAATGCAAATTGTAACATCCTAAATTTCAACTTATCTCAAGATATACGAAAGGGTTATTTCTCGATGCACTGCTAGTCACAACTACTTTGAATTGATCACTCGATGGTAACTGACCTATTCAAAAAGGCAATTAAGGACCGATACATGTACGACCAGTGAATTCAACCAGGGATAGGCCACTTGATCATAAGGATCAAAGAGGAATGATACTGCACTATTGCAGGCCAATTAGCGAACGGAAATAAATTGATTCGGTAGAAATATGAGGTTAAATTGCAAGTGATTCTGCAAGACTTCGATATTGACTACGAATGACGTTAAACTAATTTCTTTTTGGCCCTATACTCAATGTGAGCAATTATCCCCTCGAAATTACATGACAATCGAGGATTGCCCTAATTTGAATATACACAATCGTGGAATGAAAAGTTATCAACCATAGGTCAAACGCGCAAGAAATCCTAAAAGCCACTTAGTAGTTTAGGTCATGCTAGAGTCGTAATCGATGATTTTAATCTCGATTTTAAATCTGATTTCAGGTCTCGAACTTTCAAGGATGTCAAGACTAAAATATTGGACATTGCCTCATTAATTCTCGAATTTATCAATAAGCCCGGGAATTATCGGAAAAGTATTCAATGGATCAAAAAATTGGAACCAAGAGGAATTGGACTGATCGAAGGCCCAATGGGCCTTGCGCCTTTGAGGGGTCGGCCACGTGGGCCCAAGGAAGCCCAACTTCCAGCCTTTGAGCTTGTTAGCTTTTTCTAGCCCGTTTCTCTTTAATTTGAGCCCAAACCGATTTTCTTCTAGCCCGTATGAAATCTTGGCCCATATATGCATATAGTAAGGTATACTATACTTTTGGAATTTACCAATTTGCCCCCTTCTAGAAGTGGCATTCAATGTTGGAGGACAAAGCCAAGAAAGTCAAGAAAATTGATGGAGGGAAGTGAGGTTTTGGAAGGGAAATTGGACTTGGTTTCTCTCTCTCTCTCTCTCTCTCTCTCTCTCCAGGGTTGTAGCCCACTCCCACGTTTAGCCCCTCCAGCCCCCCATTTTCTCCATGGTTCTTCCCCTTGGATGCCCCATTGACCAACCGAACCACCTTCACCCACCATCTTGGCCATCTTGCTGCTATTTCGGAGTCATCATACCGCTGTGGTGCCGCTCGTTCGTGGCCACCAAACCGCGTTTCTTTCCTCTCTCTTTCCTCTTCCTTTTCTTGCTGTCTTTTATGTTTTCCCACTGGAATTAGCCTTGTTGCCGTCGCCGAAGCCTCCACCACCGTCCAAAGTGTAGCTAAGGAAGTCAAGGAGCCAGTCACACACCACCGGCCACCCCTAGTCGCCACCGGCCGCTCATTTTGGCCATTTCCACCCAACAGCTCCCTTTCGCATGAGCAGTGTTTCGGGAGTTGTTTTGACCTGTTTCGGTCACCGTTTGTCATTTGTTGTTATCCTCGAGCTTACCTCTCATAGCTCTCGTCCCCCTCTACACCTGTCATCGGATTTCCGACCGAAGTAAGTTAATTTCCTAATCTTTGTTTAAGGGTTAATCTTGCTTAGGGGTTAATTAGTGTATTTGTGTGCTTGTGATTAATTAAGGTTGATTGGTTAATTAAACTAGTTAATTAAGGTTGAATAGGGTTAGTTAATTGACCATAGTTAGTAATAAAGTAACTAAGGTTAATTAATTAAAGTAACTAAGGTTAGTTTTATAGTAGCCAAGATTAGATTTTAACTATGGTTAGGTTAAATTATTAACCATGGTTAGGTTTAATTATTTTTATTTATTTAATTAATTTCGGACGAATTTACTGTTGACAATGTACTATCTACGATTTATTGTTCACGACACTGTTCATGGCACTATTCATACGGAAGCTAAAATTTTTAGAATTGGATTTGTTCTTGATTGTTATGATTTATTAAAGTGCCAGTTATTAGTTATACCTGTGTATAATGAGGAAATGCATGACTAAAGACCGATTGGAATCGAAAGTGCTTGATTTATTGAATTATTCTCGGGAATTAGGGAGTATACGTGATTGTTGATTGGTTGGAATTGAATTTTGGAATTGTCGATTGATACCGCATGACATATTACATGGGTTATCTAAAATAGCATGTTGCATGAGCACGAACGATGTTGCATTCATGACTAAGCAAAAGTAAAGACAAGAATGAACTGTTTGTTGATGTGTTGCATGGTCAGATTAAAGTTGATAGCCTTCGGGGTTGTGCCATGACCATTGGGTCGCCTAACAATGGTCAGATGCGGAGTTGTGGTTGAGGCTGGGCCCATGCTCCTTAGGGAATGTCGTCGATGGGGGAGAGCCCACGACGTCGCCATGCCTCATGGGAGAGGACGATGCCTAGTCTACAACTAGTTGACCACCAACCATAAGGTTATGTCGTGGGCTTGAGGGTCATAATAATCGGAGCATATATGAATGTTAATCTATGAGAACGTTTTGCGTAATGCTCTGATTATTTGCATGTTTCCTACTGCTATGGTGAGGTAGTTGACAATTTCTGCCGGTTGCGTTCGCCAAGACTAGGTAGGGTTACTTGTGATTGCATCTATTTATTATATTGCCTTTTGTTATTATTTTCTCTAAGGTGGTGTTGGTTGATTTGATGGATTAGGTTGCATGTTAAACTCCCGAGGCAAACGAAGTTCCTAACCAAGGCTTAGAACTTTAACTTGTTGAGTTTATCTCAACCGATTATGGTTAACCATTTTCAGGTCTGTAGGATGGAGAATCGACGTGTGTTACGATTCGTGGCCGTCTTTGAAGGGAGTAGCTTAACCCTGACTTGTCAATTTCATTCGCTCGTTAGGAAGATGCCTACGGTAAGGGTTTGTACTTGTAAACTTCCTAGGGTTAATCAGTAGATAAATAAAGCAGTACTTTTGAATGTGTTCTTATTGAGTTTTCCTGCTATCTTTACTTTTGTAATTGATTGGGGGTTTGTGATTCGCTTCCGCATGTGCATAATTAAAAGATAAAAATAATGGTCGACAATGTGTCCTAGGATGTCACATCTAAATGACCATGAGAGAACAGGGGTTGCCGTGTACTCAAGGGTCACAAATGCTCCTAATATATATATATATATATGCTAATGCTATGTAGCTTAATTATAATATTTTTGTTTAGGGATTAAATTAATTCCTAATTTTTATATATTAAATTACTAAATGATTAGTCAAATTTTGTGTCAAATAATGATACTTACGGAATAACGCGTGATGAGAGAACCAATGATCCTTCTACTTTTATTAGTACCCAAAGAATTCCAAGTACACTAGCTTAACTCTCGTCCTTCCGAGCTACCATCACATTGGTACTTGTTTTCCTAATTGTCAAAGCCTAGTCTCTCACCCGTACTAATACAAGGACGCTTTAACAACTTATGAACTGATTTCACCATCTGCACTTGTCATTGTAAACATTAATATTAAGGATAGTTTTAGAATCATCAAAATTTCATTTGGGATATTTTCCCAATAGAATAGCTCAAACATTCTTAAGTGAAAAAGTGACTAGTCTCATTGCCAAAAGAGTGATCAACGTGGGTTGCCGTGGGAATATTGACACCTAAAATTTTTGACTTACCATTTAGAATTAATTGCACTGAAAATTGGGGGTTAATCTTTAACCCTAAACTAAAATAATATTAATTAATTGCATGTAGATATTATGAGCATTTGCATTAGTAGTTAATTAAGCCCATATATTTGTATATTGGACCAGCAACGGATGGGTTTAAAGTGTAAAGTTATGGACATAATTGAATTTATTAGACTAAGCCTGGGGTGATTAAAATTTGACCTAGCTCATTAATTTTCATGGCTAAAATTCATTGGAAAGTTTGCCAAGTTGGGAGATTGATTTATCTTGGGGTTAATTAAACTAAAGAAAGAAAATCAATCATGCAAGATTTGGACAGACTGTGGCCGACTGATTAAAAGGAATCTGGTCAATAATCTTGGGCGTGTCAAATGCATGTATTGTAAGATTAGAAAAATAATTGGACGTGGGTAGGATTCTGTCAATCAAAGAAGATATTTGCCTAAAGAAACAGAAATCAATCTCACTTGATTGAGAGGAAATCAAATAATATATTTCTTTTCCTGTCCCAAAATTTGATATCCTGGCACTATAAAAGGCGCAGCAATACAGAGGGCTACACGATTGAAACACGGCCACGAGAGATACTGTGGTGTCCTTGGAGACTGAAGATGGAGTCGAGCGGTGATGCTCTGACCCTTGTCGGTTGGGCATCCACTCACGGTCAAATTGAACAAAAGTGAAAGTCTTCACAGCCAAAAGGGATTAAAAGGGGGGCTTGGACGTTCAGCGGAAAAAGGACAATAGAGAGAAAGGGCACAATATACGAAGTCTTCAGTGCCAATCTCTCTAGCTCCGTCGCAAAGCCGTCGCACAGGTATAGAAGAGAAAAAAAGTCTCGCGCGCCGTCCACTTTCAATTTTCCCGAGTCACTACGGTAACTGCCCTGCCCGTGACACCACGACGCAGCAAGCCAACCCCGATGTCCTTGCTGTCTCCAAGCTTCACCGAGCCAGCCGATCTGTTTCTCGATCCGACAACCAGACGAGGTCCCTGCTGCTGCCTTGACGCCGCTGACAAACCTGTTGCACCTTGACGGAGCAGCTGCTCAAACCGAGGGCTCCACCACGACGATCCCTGCTTCATCGAAAGCTTTCTGTTTTCGTAGGTTTACTGGAGAATCATCGTTATTATTGTTCACGAATGACTGCAAGCTGCCACCTTGTCGTGAGTTGAGACGCGGATCGAGAACTGCAAATCACCGCAAAGTAATCCTCCTTGGCCAAGAATTAATTCTCATCGTGGTTCACCGCAAGCCAGCCATTAGCACCTTTTGCCTGTCCCTCACCGTGAGTATCACCAACATGGCTGACCATACCGAGCACATTATCGCCAAGCAGTCCACGCCAAGCTGCCCATTGGCCACTATCCACGGACATCTGTTGGTGATTAGCCATCTGGTTCAAATTGGAAAGCAAATATTCGAATTGGGTAAAGAAAAAATATTATTTTGAAATATTTTGTTTTCTTATTTGAAATATTGTGACATTCATTTTATCCATGAATAACTTTATCAGCAAGTTTTCAGGTGGTCTCAAAAATTAGGATTATGTCCTAATTTAATAACATGCATGGCGATCCGATCTCAATGACAAGATATGATTCCAAGCTACACCAAAAATCTGTAACCACTTGGAAATGATTATCGATTTGTTTCCAAAATCAAACGGGAAAATCTTATATTCTATCCATAACCACTTAGATACGATCGTTGTTTTCAAATTTAATCATATGACACATTGCGTGGATATCATTTAGTGATGGGTGCTTATCTTCTATTTGATTCTTTTAGCAAAAGAAAATTATTAGAAAAAAGGCAGAATTTGATTTGATATTTGTCAATAATTTTGCATGTTTAGATTATATCTTGATTGGTTTTCTTAAATAGATTGGGGTATATAATGTTTATGTCAGTCACATAAGATTAGAACTATATTCTAACTAAATTGGGATTTTTCTTAGATTACTTCCTAATTCAAATTAGATAATCTTTTTAATCTTGATAGTTAATTTAGAATAACTTTTAATTTCGAATTTCTATGAAAAATACCCCAAAAAATCCATTGTATGTCATTTAGATAACCACATGTCGTGGGTTAACTTAGTTAATACTTGTCATGTAGCTTGCATGTAAATTATTGCATGTTAAGTTTAGTTTATTAACGTTGCATGTCATATTGGGATAATGGCATATCAATTGTTGCCCGTCATTAGAAAATATATGCTGGGTCATTTAGTTAAATCACATGTCATGTAGAGTAGAAATATTTTGGATCTGCATTACATGCATTACATTTTAGTATTAGTTTTCATTTAAATAAGTGAAAATCCTAAAAAGTATTGACTGAATGGCGTGTTAATTAGAGATCATATTGATGTGATTTTCTAACCAATATTGTTGATGCTTTTGTTGCTTCAACGTAAGTCTATCTTGCATGTGCTTGCAATTTTTTTAATGCTTTGCTTTATTGTGTGTTAAATAATGGTTGCACATCACTCACATATTAGTTGATAACTTAAACTGAATCAAAGTTGCCTACTAAATATTTTTTGATAAAAAAAATGCCACCGAAAGAACATTAGAGAAATTTAGTGTAACCAACCCATAACCGCAATCTCTAATTCGTAAGAGTAAAGTAATTTGACCATTACTTTACTTGGTTTCTAATCAACTCACCAAGAGTAAATCAGTGTTGACTCGACTCACAATTGAAAATCATTTACATGTTAACAACTTACACCTAGGTTGTGCCATGACCCAAGGGGTCGTAATAATCAGAACACGCGTGGGTATCGAGATATGAGAAAGTTCTCTAAGTGCTCTGATTTTGAGAAATGATTGTTGAAACTATTATGACTTGAATTGTATAACTCTATAGGGTACCTGTGCCAAGGCAAGGTGAGATCACTTGTAACATCCTGAAATTCGAGCCCTTTAAAAAGGATGAATGAATGCGAATTTCATCAAAGCATTATTAGTTGATCTCACTCGGAACTAATCACTCCTGAGATATTGACCTTGAGGGGAAAGGCTAATGAAAACAGAACTCATGTGACTAAAGAACTTCACATGGGAAAACGACTCGATTGTGAGACTTATGTAAGGATGATCCTATAGATATGCAAGCCGATTTCAGGGACGACTAGAAGTCGATTCCCGGATAGCACATAATGGGACGACGGGTGATTCTGTTTACTGTTATCGAGCCCACAAATGACCCTCTGTCAATCATTGGTAATCATGTACTTTGAAATAAGAATTTATCTTTCGCAATTTCATGTAATCAATGACATCCATGTGTCGAGAAGTCTTGAACGTGAATTGGCACGGGTTGGTTACGGATGAATCCTTGAATCCCCCTATCAATTTGAGTTATACCAAAATGGCATTTGGTCGAAATTGATATGGCATGAGAATCCAATATTACACTTCGAATTTTTGAGAATGTCTGGGATGGACTTTTGGATGATGCTTTTTAAACAATCGACAGTGCCAGTTAAGCCGAATATTTGGAAAAAGGAGTTTATGGACCAAGGAAACGAACCTATGAGGACGTGGGCCGGGCAAGACTAGTGTGGGCCTCATGCCCAAGGTGGGATAGCCACCATGGTAGACCCGAGCAAGCAAGTGAGCCCGTTGGACCAAAACGACCATTTACCTTCTGAGCCCGTTGTTTAACCTTGAGTTGTTTCGAGCCCAACAAATTCGCGAGCCGATTCCTATTCATTTTCTAGCACGTTTCTTAGGTTCGCCCTTCATTTTCAGCACAAGGGTAGTTTGGGAAATGTACAAGGTGGAAATGATCATTTTGCCCCTAGATATTTTGAAGAAATGACAAAAGAAGAGAGAGAAGATGATAGGGCTTGACTTTGACTCTCATTTCACTCTCTCTTGTCCTTCAACCCTCATAAACTGCACACTTCTCTCTCTTGTTTTCCCTTACTTCCTTTTATTTTTCCTTCTGACCTTCCTCTGAAAAACTAAGTTGTTCATGTCATTCCCATGTGAATCACAGCCCATGCTAACAACCATTGTGTTTAGAAGACAAATTACATACTATTCATGGCGACCGATCACCAAACGGAGCCACCAAATGACCCCCTGGCCGGCCGGAAGTTGGTGCTTGCCGAACCTCCTACTATAGCAGCAATTTTGTCAAGTTTCGCCTTTTCACTTATTTTCCTTCCTTTCTGACCCAATCTCCGCTCATACCAGCCACCAGTAGTTCCCCTTCAACCCCCAAATGCCCCCGATCGCTAGCCAGCCGCTCGCCAGAGCTCTGAGTAGCCCGTTCAACTTTAATCAACCACTTTCCTCATGTGCAGTCAGTTTTTCAAAGTTGCAGTGAGAGAACAGAGGTTGTTGCTGCTGTTTTGAGTTTAGGGTTGCCTTGGATCACTGTGGTAGAAGTCCCCAGATGTCGGGTTCGTCGCCACAGCCGCGTCTATGTCGTTGTAACGGGTGAGTTTAGCCCTTAATCCCTTATTAATGCCTAAACTTGCTTACGGTTGGGTTATTTAGTGTTAATGTTGGTTTAGGAAGTTTAATTAAGTTGTATTAGCCCTATGATAGGTGGTTAAATAAATAGTTAAAATTAGATTAATTTAATATTGCTTAATTGTGCTTAAATGCTGCTTATTATGCTTAATTGTGCTTATTTGTGGGTTATGTGATTAATTAAGCATGTTTAAATTAAATTTATTGATTAATTATTTTAATTAATGATTTGTTTAATTTTTGAATTTAATGTTTTAATTAATTGAATTTTTGAAAATTACTGTTTATGATTACTGTTCACGGCACTATTCATGTGAAAGCTAATTTTTGTCTTAATTTGATGTGTTCTTAGTTGTTATGCTTTATTAAAGTGCCAATTGTTAATTTTACTTGTGAATAATGATGAAATGTGTGATCGAATGCTAGTGGAATTTGGATTTTTGGAATTGTTGATTGATATCACATGACATATTGCATGGGTTATCTAAAATGGCATATCACATGAGCATGAGTGATGTTGCATTCACGATAGAGCAAATATATAAATAGATTGTTTGATGATATGTTGCATGATCACATTAAGAGAGGGAACCCTGCATTGTCGAAAGACCGCTAATCTTTATGGGGTAATTTCGTGGTCAGTTGGTCGCCTGATTTTGGTCAGTTGCCTAATAGGGAAGGGTTCTACATGGGACTGTGGTAAGGGGGCGGGTTCTGGGCCTCTATCAGTTACGAGACTACAGTAGTTGGCAGATCCTATGCTCTTTCAGGAATGCTGTCTTGGGAGTGAGCCATTGACATCGTCGTGCCTCAAGGTAAAGAGGACGAAGTTGGTTTGACTAGGAACCACCAACCATAAGGTTGTGTCGTCGCCCAAGAGGAGGGCTTGTAATATTCGGAGCATGTGTGGATGTGAGACATGAAAAAGCTGTGTGTAATGCTATGATTATTCGCATACTCTTAATGTCGTGATATTTGAATTGACAGTCATGTAGGGTGTGGCAATGGCCAAATGAAATCACTTGTAATGCGATTCACATGTGATTGATGAACTGTATCATCTAACGGCCATGTGCCTTGCTTGCATTGTATGAGGTATAATGTGCAGGGTATGGCATAACAGGTAAGGTTGCATACAAACCGACTATATGTTTATTGGTTGACCCTGTTTGTTGTTTGCTTGCGAGTTGCTAGTTATTTGTTGAGGGTTGAGTGAGGGGTGGTTCGGGAAAGACACCTCGGGTTGAGTAGGTGTATTAACCGGGGCTTAAGGGGAAAACTCGCTGAGATTTTATTTCATGGTTATTGTATAACCACTTTTAGGCCTCTAAAATGGCATACTCGCAGTGGAGGATCCTACCTCCGCTCCTCCAATGATTGACTCGACGGAGCCTAAGTCCAATGGGTCCGAGTGACCGTGGTGCTAAACCTAAGGGTTCTTTTTGTACTATTGGATTAGCCTAATTCCTTTTTGGTTTGCCTTAGAGGATAGATCGACCATTTTTGTCGGGTTTGTAAATTGGAAAACGATCCTCCATTGGTTAATCCAATGAAGATGTATAAATGAGTAGTTGTTGTTATTCTCATTGTTTATCCCTCTATCCCTAATTGATTGTTTGTTTGTTTGCCTGGAGAAGGATTGTCTTCCGCTTGTGCATAACAAAAGATAAAATGAATGGCTGTCGACGGGTCCTGAGATGTTGCTTTCAATTGACCATGGAAATAGAGTTGCCGCAAGCTCGAGAGTCGAGGTGTGACATTGCCTATGTTTGTATCTAATGGCTATTGAATTGTATCATGGCTATGTTTTTTGATATGCTGATAGATTAGATGAAGTAGATTGCAATTGATCTACCATCAATATTGGGTTGCATGATTAGACTGCACTTGAGGTGAGTGGAGTTCCTAATCAAGGTTTAGGATTTTAACTTACTGAGTTTATCTCAACCCATCGTAATTAACATCTTTAGGACCTTAGTATGACGCCATACTCGGTGAGGTTCAGTGTCCCTATTGACATGATGTACGGTCCCCTGAAAGGTTATGATGGGCCTACATCGCACGAGGGGCCGGGTGACAAGGTATGGGATCTGTTGGACCTTGATTCCCCTAATGGCGCGATGATGGATCCTTCGTCAGGTGAGTCTGACCCTTCTAAGTTCCATGATTAGGTATTTGTAACATAATCCCTTTTTTCTAACTCCTTTTGGTTATGATAGGTTAGCCAAGCCCGATCCCTTTTTGTGTTGGCCTTGGAACATCGCCCGAAGTAGGGCTTATATATTAACTCCTTGCAGACAAATAAAAGAAATATTGTTGTTGCCTTATTTGCATCTTTCTATTATCCCTATTTATTGTTGGCTGTGTTTATTTAGTTTCATTTGCGCATGTGCTCAATGATAAGATAAAATGAATTGGTTAGCAACAAAACCTTAGACATCGCATATTTTAGACCACAAGTGAATTGAGGCTATCACGAGCTCAAGCGTCGAGGCATGACATGAGGTCCATGGTGACTCTACCGGTAATGATGGCGAGTGGAGGCCTTGATTACTCCACCAATGGAGCCCATGGTGGCTACAATTGCAGTCATAGATAGAGGAGAAAGAGAGAGGTAGATTGAAGCTTTTAATTTTTTTTTATCTAATTCCAAGTCAATAACACGTGTCAATTTCTAATTGGCTCAAAGTGAATAAATGCACGCCACATTAGCTAGTGATGTGACACTCGTTAGCGGAGGAAGATCCTACGGTTGTAATCCAGAAGACAAGCCCGTGCAATTGCTGCTAAGGCTCATTCAAGAAGAGATATTTCTGTTTGTCTTTATTTGGTTTTCCACTAAGACTCAACTTAAAAGTATTCTTCGATTGGAATGAATTTGCGAATGCATTTTGTGTTGAGAATGAAGTAGTTGCCAACTACAATAAACACTCTCTTTTATTATTACAAGAACACTCAATAACACAATAAGCATATCTTTCTGTCTAGCGCCCAATACTCTCTACTTTTCTCTCTATACTTACACCTCACGACACTCACACTTACCACAAATAAAAACCCGCTCATATATTCCTCACTCTTCTCCTCCCTGCTCCTGCCACCATCTCTACACAACACCACACCACACCCTACTTCAACACTTTCTTTCTATAATTTTGATTTTGGGCGTGTATTCAATTTGGGAAGGCTAAACTATTTATAGCTTTCATCCACCGGTTCTCTATTGGATTTGTCTTATATTGATTATGGAAGGAATTTGTGGTCAATTTACAAGTGTGAGGGAAAGCCTCATCATTTGAGCTAGATTTTGGGGATAAAAGAGACCCAAGACCACCTACCAATCCTTATCAAAGCCTAACTTGCTAATAAATCTAGACCCAATAGTCACATAGTAGATTTACGAGATGTTGTGCATGCAACCTAAATCCGATATGTGAGGGGGAGATTGTTGAAGTTAACCCATATCGGTTGTGGAAGGGGCTAGTGATCGGTTTACAAGTATGAGGGAAAGATTAATCCTTTAAGCTAACAAGTTAAGCTACTTAATATTTTGTAGTTGAAGTTTTGCTTTTATACCATGTGAGGTTTTATGAGACTACTACAGACTATTCTAAAATTTAAGTTGTTAGATAAAGATTTGATTTTATATTTAATTACTTTAACGGCAAGAGGGGATGATGGGAGTGGAGTCGGTCTTTCATGTTGGAATCCAGAGATACAAAGTTGGGAACCAAGCCCAGACAAGGCTTCAAATGAGGGACGAAGGTGTTGACGATGCCCATCACTCTGCCACTATCTCGAATCGCATGCTAAAAGTAAGCCTTCTTTTCCTCCGTCTCGAACCTCTGTTGGGGCTCGTTCCACACTATGTTTGAGCCCCCACCAGAGGCTTCGTTATTGGTAGCGGTTGTCGCCACCATCTCTCTCCGGCTTTCACTTAAATAGCATCCTGAGCCACTGAAGAACACTTAATTGCCTACATATCTGAATGTGGTACATGGAGGCCACCAACCTGCTATTCTTAATTTACTTCTCCCTTTAGCTCCTCTAATTCAACACAGTCATAGAACATTGGCTCGTTGCGAACCTTTTTGTGGTGTTAGGACTGAAAAAACAGCCCCTATTTTTTTGAATTTGATGACTTGTCGTGAGGCCTTAGGAGTACCATTGATTTAGACAATGACGATCCTAAAGTAGGCTCGAAAAGGACTAGCGAGAAATCTACAAGAAAAGGTGAGAATTAACAAGCATTACTACTTAAGGAAATGGCTTTCGTGACATTATTTGGCTGCCGATTTATAAGAGAAGCTGAAAGGGCCTCAACGCAGATATAAACATATAATAGGATACCTTACCAAAAAAAAAAAAAAAACATATAATAGGAGAGAAGACTGCCTTGTAGCAGACCACGAAAAGGCTTGAAAGGGTTCGAGGGCGAGCCATTAACGAAGAGTGAGAAAGAGAATGGAGACATATCGCCAAAAGAAGTGGCACACTAAAGCCCAACTTACCAGGATCTTTTAAAACAACCTGTGTTATCTATCAAAGGATTCGCTCATATCAAGTTCAAGTATAGCAAAAACCGATGACGTGTTTTTTTCTGTTTTCTAAATTGAACCAGCCTTTGAGCTAATACTAGATTAATATAAATGACTCTACCTGGCACAACAGCTTCTTAACAGCAAGAAATCAAAGTGCAGGACAAGTTTGAGTCGTTTGGCCATAACCTTTGAGATTACTTTATAAAGAGCATTGGAAAGACTTATCGGTTTAAAATCAAAGATGGATTGACGATTGACAGCGTTTAGGGAAATGAACGTGGGGTTCATTTCATGAAGCATGAAGTCTGGCGGCAAAACGGATAAGACTGCAACAGTCCAACAATATCGCGATATTTCATATAAAAGATGGTAGGCGCTTCATTAGGTCTACGGGCTTTCTATGGACCCAGTTGAAAAACTAACATTTAATACTTCATCTGTTGTGAAAAAATTGGTCAATAAAATTTTGCTGATCCTCTGGCGACAGCCATCAATGCTCCGCAATCCTGGGTTCGTCTTTACGGAAAGGAAGAGAAGGTTGCGGACTATCTCTTCGAAGGGCGATTGAACTAGGAAACGTCTAAGGACTTCCTAAGATGTCAATCTTTCTTGTTGGATTCAAATCCATCGTGTAGGATGGACAGTATCCAAGTTGGTAATTCGAGAGTTGAGGTGCAAGTTGGATCCAGACATAACAGGATATGAAGGTAGAGTAAGGAGAGGTTCTGGCTCTGCCATTTTAGTAGAGAGGCTGAAAGAAAGCCCAGCTTTTTAACTTGGCACTGGGGAGGCTCATCTGTAGTTTTAGAGACCCATGGAAATAAAACTGGGCCAAAGCTTTTGGTTTTCCCCTTTCTTTAGTGAAGACTGTTGGATGTTGTGAACTTAACAAGCCGAGGAGTATCAAGCAGTACAGTAGCTCTCACTGCAAAAGAAACCTAGTGGGGGATCCAAATGAAGATGTTCCTCATTTATATTATGTTTTAAAATATTCACATACATGGACTTATATTCTATATCATTTTGGTGGCCCAACCATTCAAATCCTTGTCCACAAAAGGTTAACGAGCAGACAGATTTCTTGGAACCCCTAATAGTTAAAATGTGTTGAATAAACACGCGTTTGTCCAAAAAATTAAATACGGACATAAAGAAAACCACGGTCACAAATATCTTGCAGACACTATGTTATGAGTTCTGCTGCCAATCCTTTGGAGAATTACCACATCACTGGAGCAATACGTGCAGTCCTATAATTTAATGGCATTGTAAAAATGACTTATGGCAAGTTTTAATTTCATAGAGGATCCAATGGACATGGTTAATTGCGATGACCAATACACATTGAAACTTGTGAATCATCATGTGTTTTTATATTTTTCTTTTTGATTTAATCATATGAATTTCACAGTTTCTTAAAACATGATTGTCTTGATGTGAATGAATGAGTTCTTATAATATGAGTTCATCGATTAAGCTATCGTTTTTCTCTACATATGAATCAACCCAACTTATTTTGCCTATTTCTGATAGTCTAGGGTATATAATTCGATTGATTTGAGGCATCTTAAAGGGAGTGAAGTAAACCGCAGGTAGGTCCTTTGCTCGTGAGTCTGTCCTTCATGTACAAATTAATCTCTACCTGTTGTTACTTTTATTTGCTCTCACTTCAATCACCTACCTTTTAGATACCTTTTTCCATAATAACATCACACCAACCTCCATTAATTGACTACCTTTGGATGACCATGGCTGATGAAGGCAACTCGTTGGATAAATGTCAACCGTTGGATGTTGTATCTTTAGAATTTCATTATCAGCATGACACTATCCTTAAACGTTCGTCAGGATATTCACTTGGCTGAAAAATCTGTTGAAGATAGTTTGCATTGCCGCCTATCCAAAGGGGAAGGCGTATAAGTTTGCAAGTTACCATGTTCCAGGAAGCATCATGCATGTGCAATGATTTTGATTTTGATTTTGATTTTGATGAAAAGTGGAAGAACAGATGGCTTAGAGGTCAAAATAAACAAAGAAGTTGCAGGGAAGACCGGGCAGTTAAGTCTTCTTTTCTTCTTTTATGATAATTCAAGGGTCAAAATTAAAAAAAGCAGCTGAGAGAAAAGAAGCCATCCAGTCTTTTTTTATGTTCATTTTGTACTTATCATTTTTCCTTTCTACCAGTTGCCTCACGTTGTCATTATAAATTTGCGAGTAGAAGAATAGAAATTCAAAGGAATGGTTAATTAAGCTTTTGAGAAACCTTTCCCTAAACCTGATATATTGACTTAAATTTTCTTTGAAATTTTCATAGACCATTCATATGCATATAATAATCTCATTTTCAGCACTCTTAAGAAATTTAAAGAAGCTTTCTTCCCCAACGTCCTTCTTTTAGCCCGATCAACTTGAAAAGCTCAAAGGAATTTCCCTCAATTGAGCTGATTGCATAATGATTATTGCCATTGCTAAATTGTTTTCGAAATAGTGTTTCTTTCCATTTAACAATTTAATGATTACTGCCACTGTTATAGTTTTAAAAATACTGAATCTTTAGATAGGTTGAATGCCCAAAAGTAGGAAAGAATTTTTAATTTGCATAAAAAAGTATTGATGTATAAACCTCGTGGGAAGCATGAGTGAGTATACTAATTATTAGGATTTCCAATGGCACCTATAATTATTGAAGGCCTAAGCTACATGGTTGTTAGACTACTGTCATGTGGCAGATCCTAAGATGCCGTGTATATACAGAAAAAAATAGAAAGAAATTTATTTTATTTTTTATAATATAAAAATTAATTCTATTTTTAAAAGGTAATAAACATATGAGATACGTTTACCAACCTATTGTGTCTATATAGTTAGGTAAAGTAAAGAGACCACCTGTTAATTTGAAGTGATCACATTCCTTCCTCCTTCTTAAAATATCCTCAATTAATTTTTTTTATTAGTACTTTATTAGCAGGCAAATATATAAGGTTTAATACCATTGAATATCTCAAACAGTGTACCATACGCAAGAGGATTCATACTAGGATTGATGCTTAAAGTGAGGCAAGAGAGTCCGAAACCTCATATATAATCGCGGCCGGCTGGATGACATGCTCGGTCCAAGAAAGTGGGCCCAATCTTCATATTTCCTTTTGGATAAGTTCTCATGCTCTCCTCTTCATTTTTTTAGGAAGATGGACAGTGTAAGAAAAAGAGAAGAAGAAGAAATCAAAGAAATTATGAAGAAATCGAAAATTTAAAAATCAAAAACTGTCTACATTAGTGTTGGTCATGTAATGTAAAACGGCCAACGATTATATAAGCGATTTCTATCAAAATTTGTAAGAATGACTACATTGAAAAATCGTCAAAAAATTTAGCATTATGCCATGTAAAGAGGTAGAGCAAAAATCTAAGCATGTTAGAGTAGTAATAGAATAAGACTGATAAAAAAAATCAAATTGAAAAATTTAGGACTAAATTGGCCATAATACAATATTTTATAACTTTTTGGACAATTATCCCAGCATTTATACATTGACATTTAGATGCATGTTAGGAAATAAAATAGGAAAAATTGTTTGAAAAGCATTTTATAAAAGAGATTAAGGTATAAATAATGAACGTTAAATAAAACTAGCGTAACCAAGTTTCCAAATCCACAATTCTATTGTTCACAAAAGTAACACAGGCTTCGACATCTTACTGATTGGCCCAAAATAGATGAATTACAACTCTTAAGTTTAATATCAAATGAATACTCAATTGATGTACCAAGTTGCAATTGGTAGATTTTGGAAGTCTCATGCTAAGCATAAATACTAACTTGCGAGGTAGATCAGTCGTGCCCGTTTATCAATTCCTCAAACTCCCACAAAGATCTCGCATCATTAGAGTGGTGATCAGACAAGTTATACTTTTGTCCTTTTAATTTCCCCTTTCTTCTCTACTTCTTCTTTTTGCATTCTGCCCCAAGAATCAAGACTTTTTGTGAGGTCAAGACTGCGATTGAATAGTTGGAAGGCAATTAGTTCACATTGGCCCCGCTGCTAAGACTTTTTGCTACCTGGGGCAGGGTGTCCGTCGGTTCCGAGATTTGGTGTCTCATGACACGGTATTCCCACTGACAGACCTAGGGACTCTCGTGCAATCAAACATTCAGCTTCATCGCAACTCCAACAGATGAAAAGCCACGCACATGCGCAGTACACTGCATCGCCAATAGCCAGAGGCGACTTCGATTATTCTTTTTGTCTCAAGACCCAAGAAAAAGAAATTGTAAACAATGACTCTAGGGTCAATTTCTACTGCTTGGTCTTTGTTTTATAGAAGTAACAAATCAAACAGCAAAATATCAGCGTGATTATAGTAAAGAATCCTTTACAAATCAATATAAAGATAACACGTCAAGAAGAGAATTCACGAATTTATCATTTAGAGATTTCTCTCCTAATTTTTTTTGTTCATTTTTCGTGTACATTATATCGTTAACTTCATATTTACCTTCTATCATCGCCAATAGTTGTAGTTTCTAGATTCGTGTCTCCATTAAATTCCGACTCATTTTTTTTTTTAAATATTGCGTAGTTGATTAAATCCTGGTGTGATATTTTAACATTCTCAGGTTTTGTTGGCAATTCAATTCCAATATAATTTATTTACATTTATCCTTGCTGAAGTTATTGTATTCTCCAAGTTTTGGAGCTAACTAAATTCCGGTTATATTTGTGCCCGTATAATTATGTTTGTAGTAAAGCTTTTGATTTCCTTCTATACCTACAATGTTTTCTGTCTGAAATTATCTCAAAATCTGTCTCCACACATTAAAAGTCGAAGAACTATTTTTTTTGTCAATGGAAGAAATTTTGACGAAGCAGTTGGATTCATCAAGAAAATGTTGAGACACCTCCTTCAATAATTGTATGATTCTTCACATTCCTATATTAACTAAAACGACCGAAACAATACACGGTGCAGCATCTTCCCTCTCTCATTCTCTCTCTCTACATTCCTATATTAACTAAAACGACCGAAACAATTCACAGTCCACGCGCTCTCTCTCTCTCTACATTCCTATATATTAACTAAAACGACCGAAACAATTCACAGTCCAGCATCTTCATTTTCTCTCTCTCTCTCTCTCTCTGAGAAAGGGAAAAAAAGACAGAACACAGGTCTGGAAAAATGGCGGAAGGCAATCGCAATAAGTGTGACAGACAAAGGTGTTGCATACCAAGAGAGATGGAAGAAAACTGGTTCCGACGCTTTCAATACGACCCCGACCACGACAAAGAGGGTGACGTGCGGAACATCCTGCTGATCATCGCTACCCTGATCGCAGCTGTCACGTTCCAGGGAGGCGTGAACCCTCCCGGTGGGATATGGCAAGATAATGACGATGGCCACTCGGCTGGCAGAGCAATCTACGCGTCTCATCAGATTGCCTTTTATGTGTTCTTGGTCTCCAACACTTTCGCACTCTCCACTTCCCTGCTTGTCATTGTCTGTCTCACTTACAGGTTCCCGCTCCACATCGAGATATGGGTGGCCACGGCCTCGATGATGGTGACCTACGCGTCAGCAATCTTTGCCGTGACACCACATGAGTCGGTGAGGTTCCGCTACGTGCTGATCGCAGGGGCGCTACCAGTGATATGTCGTTGCATATTCCAGATGTCTGGGAAGCTCAAAAATAAGCTGTCACTGAATGCGTGAGCCCGCAGAACGGAGAACCGGACAACTCCCGCGATTGATAAAACGAGACTGAGTTGCTTCCGTTTAGTATGTGTGACGTCTGTGTTTTTTTTTTTCCATGCAGAATAAAACTTCCTCCAACCAAGTTTTTACTTAGTTGGATATAAGTATGAATTTTATAGACATGCAAACGTAATTAAAATGTGGGTGATGTTCGTATTTCTTAAGTATCAATAAGATCTGTTGTTTGTTAAGTGTATTTGCACTTGTTGTCTTCTTTCACCTCAGGCCCTCTTATATTATACTTAACCGCAAACCATCACTGCTCAACAGAAAACCTAACACCCATCTCTCTCCTCTTCCTTCTCGGTCTCTCCCCACCTACTCAGCTGTTGCCAACGACGCCACCGCTGAACCCCCATCGCCACCGTGAGTAGAGCGATCTAGGCCCGCTCGACCATCTATTGGCAGGGCCGATGAGTTCATGCACCTTTTGTCTCTTTCTCCCCAACTCCATCTCCTCTCTCAAGCTCTTTGTACTTCGCCATGAGCTCTGCCTCGTGAATCCTCGACGGCGACAAGATCAGGAGGGGGTGTTTCCAGATTCGGTGGCCTGTAAACTTGGTTTGTGTACCCAAGCCCAAGAGCAGTCGGAAAATACCGAACACCCTCCTCACTTTTGAACACAAGAACACCTATACAACCTTTATTTCTCAGAACACCATTTTGCATCCTTTCATCACAGTTGAAAAGGACGCAAGAAAGAGGAAACACAGAAAACTACAAAAGCGAAAAGCGAAAATAGCTCACGGGAGTCCTTATTTCTTGAAAAGAAGAAACTGGCGAAAATTGTTGCATACTTGTAGCAATCTCACCGTCGTAAAGTCTTCTCTTCAAGAATAAAAATTGAGTGGTTTGCGAGTGTCACATCTGGCGTGCATTAACGTTAGTTGTTGCAACTAAAATTCACACGTCTCAGTTATGAAAAAATTTAAAATACGGTCTCCATCGCAATCACCATCTCTCCAGTCACTTGAGAATCCACCGCACAACTCGGTCATGACCACACATTCTCCATCCACCGCGCAAGGTCTTTGACACTCACCTCCTCACCATGGCTACAGTAGCGAGTTCCCTTCCTCCGCCTCGAGCGGTCATCGAGTCTCCCCCTGGTGTCTGTTAAAATAATGTAAAATTGATTGTTGGATTTGAGCCCATTGATGACTCATGTCTTGATTTATGGTGGGCGTCAGAAGAAGATTGAAGACAGAGGAAATCAGCATGAATTAAGGCCTGCTATGCTTGTGTATTCCCTCCACCATTCAACAAGCAGTAAATACTTTCGTAAGGCAAAGGGGAGCTCTTGTTTCTTTTTTGTGTTGGAAATTTACAATAATGGGCTTACATTAATTAATTAATTTTCTATTTTATATAATCGGGCTAATAGATATTCCAATATATGTTAAACCCTCAAGTGATCTTATTAAATTGGGTTTTGATATCTATTAATCATGGGCCTAGTACCATGAAAATATAATATTTATTATATGTGATTATGGAATGTCATGTATTGTAGTATTTTCTTAACACATTAATTGCCAGAGTCCTATAATGAGGTTATATAGAATTGGATTAGTTTTGAGATGCTGTTATTGGAATATTATTTTTCAAAATTGTGGCCACATAAAACAAATTTTCAGTTATTAACCCAAGAGTGTCGTTTTCAAAATAAAAATCGTTTTCAAAATAAAACAAATTAATTAATGTAGCCCAAGTGGGAGAATGTTGGAAATTTCCAATAATGGGCTTACATTAATTAATTAATTTTCTATTTTATATAATCGGGTTAATGGATATTCTAATATATATTAAACCCTCAAGTGATCTTATTAAATTGGATTTTGGCATCTATTAATTACGAGCTTAGTTGAGCAGCAAAGTGTAGACAATTATGTTTAATTGAAGCCAGTAATTGGAGGGGCCCGGTTGACATGCTATTGATTAGGGTTTGCTAGGTTCCCTCTCTAGCCTATAAAAGGGTAGGTTATACCTATCAGTCGCTAAATTTCATTAAAAGCTGCTAAACCGAAATAGGTTATAGAGAGGAAGATCCAGCATACCAATAGATTACTGATTATATCAGCTTGATCTGTTTTCAATCAAGTGAGGCTATGGCTCAAACGGGTATGTTTTAATTCCGCTGTACATATGGATTATTGGTGTTTTACAATTATGTATGGATCTAATTATTCTTGATCAATTAGTTATTTATGTAGAGAAATTTCTACATTTTGGTCAAAGAGCGTGAGGTTTCCTCATTGTTGGAGGAGCAAAGACTCCATTTCTTTGTCTCATTTATTGTTTGTGTACTTTTTTCTTTTGCTTTGTGGATTTTGTTGTTCTATATTAATGTTGCCAGAGAGTGCTCGAAGACTTCATGTAAATGTATTAAGAGTGGGATATTTTTATAGGAATTCTGCAATTATGAAAAAAGAGAGGGTGCATGTTGTACATCAATTGAAGCCATCAGACAAGCATTCTAAGAGCAAATTCTCCTTCCAATTCGTGCACTTGTTCCAAATTTCCAAAATTGTCATTATTATTTTTGGTTCCAATATTGTCCCCTTCCATCATCCACCCTTCGAGTTCCCTTTGGCAAGTTCCCTCTTTTGACTCCACCAGTGAGTTCCCTTCCTTGTAGTGCGATTATGAGCAATCTAGAACTATTGAGCCATGGTCGTGTCCATAGTTGGAGTATGATTGCATCCGAGTCAGATCTAGTGGCATTGACCATAAACAATCAAGAACGACGGAGGACTTCGACATCTACTGAAGACTCTTGATGGAGGGGAGCATGAAGACTGCGAACTTCTAGAGTTGGAGCTTGTCCATGGCCACCAGCCTTGAAGGCGAGGTCCATGGCAACCCTATCGGTAGCAATGGCGAATGAACACATGGCAATTTGGCCGGAATTTTTCGCCGTTGACACTTAAGTGATCCATTTTGCTCCAATTTTGGCACTTAAGCCCTCCGTGCCAACTTTTGGCACTCCAGAGATCCGTACCTCTATCCCCTTCCATCGTGCTTCCTTCAAGTTCCCTTCGATAAGTTCCCTCTTTTGACTCCACCATTGAGTTCCCTTCCTTGTGGCGCGATTATGACCAATCTGGAACCGTTGAGCCATGGTCGTCCAGATTTGGAGTATGATTGCGTCCAAGTCAGATCTGGTGGCATTGGCCATGAACAAGTAAGAACGACGGAGGACTTTTAGATCTGGCAAAGACTCTTGCGAACTTCTAGATTTGGAGCTTGTCCATTGCCGCGAGCCTTGAAGGCGAGTTTCGAAGGCGAGGTCCATGGTGACTCTACCAATAATGATGGCAAATGGAGACCTTGATTACTCCACCAATGGGCTCTTGGTGGCTACAATAGCAGTCGTAGATAGAGAGGAGAGAGAGAGAAGAGGTGGACTGAGGCTTTTAATTTTTTTTATCTTATTCCAGGTCAATATACACCTGTCAATTTCTAATTAGCTCAGAGTGAATAAATGCACGCCACATCAGCAGGTGATGTGACACTCGTTAGCGGAGGAAGATCCTACGGTTGCAATTCAGAAGACAAGCCACTGCAATTGCTGCTAAGGCTGATATGAGAGGAGATATTTCTGTTCATCTTTATTTGATTTTCCACTAAGACTCCATTTAATGTATTCTTCGATTGGAATGAATTTGCGAATGCATTTTGTGTTGAGAATGAAGTAGTTGCCAATTACAATAAACACTCTCTTTTATTATTACAAAAAGGCTCAATAACACAATAAGCACATCTCTCTCTCTAGCACCCAATACTCTATACTTTTCTCTCTACACTTACACTTCACGACTAGACCCGTCAAATGGGTAGGTCGGGTCGGGTTTGGGTCGGGTCGAAAATGGTCCGACCCATATTGACCTATTTAACCCATTTTAACCCAAATCCATGAAATGTAAATCTAATGACCCATATCCGACCCGACCCATACCCGACCTGACCCATATTACTAAAAGCCATTATTATTGTAGAGAAACCAAAACTCACTTGAAGTTCTATGTTAAATGACTCACTCAACTCATATTTGACATATATTTAATTTTTACTTAACTCATATTTGACAAATATTTAATTTTCACTTAACCCATATTTGACTCATATTCAACTTTCACTTGACCCATATTTGACCCATATTTAGCTTTCACTTGACCCATATTTGACCTATTTAACTAAAAGTGAGTCATAATATGGGTTTATGACTCATTTTGACATCTCTATTCACGACATTCACACCTACCACAAATGAAGACCCGCTCATATATTCCTCACTCTTCTCCTCCCTGCTCATGCCACCATCTCTACACAACACCACACCCTGCTTCAACACTCTTCTTTCTATGTTTTTGATTTTGGGCGTGTACACAATTTGAGAAGGCTAAACTATTTATAGCCTTTATCCATAGCCTCTCTATTGGATTTGTCTCACATCAATCGTGGAAAGAATTGGTGGTCACTTTATATGTGAGGGAGAGCATCATCATTTGAGCTAGATTTTGGGGGTAAAAGAAATCCAAGACCACCCAACAATGGTATCAAAGCCTAACTTGCCAATAAATTTAGATCCAATAGTCACATAGGAGATTTACGAGTTGTTGTGCATTTGACCTAAGCCTGATATGAGAGGGAGACTGTTGAAGTTAACCTACCTCAGTTGTGGAAGGGGCTGGTGGTCGATTTATAAGTATGAGGAAAAGATTAATCCTTTAAACTAGCCTTTGGGAGGAAAGATGACCAAGACCACCCGTCGCTCTCAACAAATAATTTCTCGCACAAGTGAGATTTTTGCTTCTATTTTTCATGTGGGACAATCTATAGTCACAACTTAAGCTGCTCAATATATTGTAGTTGAAGTTTTGCTTTCATACCATGTGAGGTTTTATGAAATTACTATCATTTGTCTAAAACTTAAGTTATTAAATAAAGATGTGATTTAATATTTAATTACTTTAACAACAAGAGGGATGATGGGTATGAAGTAAGTGTTTTCGTGTTGGAATCCGGAGATACAAAGTTGGGAACCCAAGCCCAGACAAGGCTACAAGGGAGGGATGTTGACACCTAAATTTTGATCAATCATTCATAATTTAATGCACAAAAAATTAGGGATTAATTTTAACCCCTAAACAAAAATATTAGGATTAAATTGCATAGCATATAGTTTTAGGAGCATTTATTATTGCATTTGCATTGGACATGTGGCAGGGCTTCAATTGATGGTTCTAAGCTTTAATTTAAGCCCACAAGGGAAAAGAATTTGGCTAGCCCCGTTAAGGAGTGACAGTTGGAATATGAGAATATTCCCGGGAATATGAGAATGTTCCCGAGAATATTCGCATTATTCTTTCAATATTTAGGGAAGCTGTCGGATGAAATATTCATGTCAAAGGGAGACGAGTTGGAATATGAGAATATTCCTAGGAATATGAGAATGTTCCCGAGAATATTCTCATTATTCTCATTATTCAAGGAAAGCGTCGGATGAAATATCGGAAAAATATTGCACGTGGGATACAAAAGCTAAATAGGCAACGTGCAGATTTATCATCTTTCCTTAAATAACTTAGTCCTCTCACCTATAAAAAGGGGGCCACACACACTGAAGAAAAAACACAAAAAAAAAAATTACAAAAAAGAGAGAGTAGAGAGACGGCCACAATTCAGAGCAAAGGGAAGGAGAGCACGTTCGCAAATCAAGAGAGTGGAGAGGGAACGTGAAGGGAAGGAGGCTGGCTTTCTCTCCGCAATGGCTTTTACACTGATGCCGCATTGTGCACCGAATTTCCATCTAGCAAACCATCAGTCTCGGTGAAGCTTTCCCGCTGCATCTCGGCCACATCATCGAAATTTCCAAGCCCACACCGGTGCTCCGATATAGTTTCCTTGCATCACCATAGCAAGCGCCACCTGCTGCACCTCAGTTTCTTTCTTGCAACTCTTGCAGCTTTTGTTGACCAGGGAAGAACATTGACTTTGCATGAA
>MU090066.1:0-47305 GCA_014858505.1 Corymbia citriodora subsp. variegata
GAGAATACTATATAACAATTCTAATATATCTCTAGATTCTCTCTAGGAAACAATTGGAAACGATGGCTGCAGTTTTGAAAGAGAACTCGAAAAATAATAATTGCGATTGCGTTTCCATTCATGGTTTTTTCAAAACTAACATATATATAGAAACATAGGCAACTCTTCATGAAATGTTGCAAAAAATTAATAAATATATTCTTTCGAAAGAAGTTATATCCGAATAGACGCAATTTTTCAAGGATTAAGAAGTTATATTTGAATAGGTACAAACTTTAAGATACCCGTTGGAAGAAAAATAAAATTCGAAATAAATAAATAATAAATAACCATAACTTCTTCATGAACAATCGCACTGTTTCAATATGACATTATGATTAATTTTTATAAAAATAAATACGAATTTTTTCAATAAATAAAAATGAATGATCATTGGTTAGTGCCAAATTTCGTTCACATACGCACTTACATCTTTTCAATATGGGACAAGGCACATCTCATTTTGTTTTACAAACAAACTACCAACAATGACGAAGGGCTCCGAATCGTAGGACACCTTCTTGTGAGGCTCATAGTGAGCCTCACACAATCTATCCCCGCCATGGAGAAGGCACTTGTCCCATGGAAAAGGAGCCTAGGAATGCTGAACTTGGCCGCGATCTCAGTTGTCCAGGGAAAGAAAAAGTCCGAGATCAGACAATCGGGGGCGAGTTTCTCTATCAGCAGCTCGAGCTGTCGGTCCAGCATCCTGACGGTTCTCATGAACGGCTTGTGCATTTCCCTCGTAGTGATTTTGCTCAGATTGCCAGAGTCTTCTGGCAAGCCGACCTCCTTCAGGGGCAATGTCATCGTGACGGCATCGATGTCAAAGCCTGAATCCTTGGTTTTCGCGATGGATTTCAAGAAGGTGGGCTCGTCATGGGGAGTGGTGATGAGGGTGGACTTGCAGCCTCTTGTGGCGAACAGTTTGGCCAGGTCGATCATCAGGATCGTGTGGCCCAAAGCCATGAAAGGGAAGAAGAAAATGTGAAGCTGATGCCTTTTACTACTCATTTGGCCACACAGGAGAACGTTCTGCTACAGGAACGTGTTCAGGAATGATGCCGGTGAAGCGGGAGAAAGATTCAGTAGTGATGCTGTTGACTTGTGAAAGCTGAGGTTTGTTTAATGGCTTCAAACCTGGGACAAAAATATAAGGGAGAGGAGCTTGAGAAGAAGACAAGTTTGATTTCTTCTGGTCAAATATTACTTTAATGGTGACCAGAAAGACGAGTGGGGATGATCTACTACGTCTAGCCTGCAAGTTATAGGGCTTATTGAAAGAGGCAATTCACCCACTCATGACCAATTCGCACGACAAGGGCCTCACATCCGATTTTGGCTGGGGCATATCTAATTTAGGACGGCTACTTTTCCTTTTTCTTTTTCGTGCATGGAAATCTCACTTAGGATAATCAATACGCCATCAATGAAGCTTGAATCATGCTCATGTCTCGTTCCAATTACAGTTGGAAAAACGCGGCATCAATTTCCCCGCTGTTACAGGACGTTCAAAATGTGACGTGGCTCGCCTGAATCACATAAATGAAGGTAAATTATTAAAAATATCCTAAATCTATTACAATTATACCAATTTAGTCCTAAACTTAATTTTTTTATCAATTGAGTCATAAAATCTTTTGTAATTATGCCGATTCAGTCTATCTAGCAAAATTTGACCAACAGACACTAACATGGCACAACTGGTGTTCAAGGGTGTCAAGACTCAAATTGAAATTTTGTGAGTTTTTGGCTCGGTTCACCGTGGCCCTTTCTTGCGAGGTGCCAGGTTGAGGCTCGTGGCCGACCAATTCGCATGAGCTTCGGCCCCGACAGCATCCATTGATGTTGCTGCACGATCTGGCATGTGTTGTTAGGATTCTAGGCCCGTGTTTGAGTTCCTAGCGGATCCGATGGCTCCTCTTTGGTTGATGCACTTTACATGTTTGACAAATGTCTTAGAGAGATCCGAAAAGTCAATCCGTGTTTTAGCTTAGAATCGATCCGTGCTTGCATTCTTAGCTGCCGAATCATGTTTTTTTGTTTGCGTGGTCATTGTGTTTTGGTGCAGTCTCCGCAAAATAATTGTGCATTGTCGTCAGGAGAGCGAAGGTTTTCTTTGTTACGGTGAACGGATTAACTGTCTTTGGAAAAAGTGGCCAGCAGCGGTCGCCACCAGTTGAGTGGTATGACCAACGGGTGACGGTGGTCCAAGCACCGGTGAACTTTCGTCGGAGATTACGTTGGTTGGCGTTGGTTCGGTGGAGGAAATGGTCGGACAGAAGAAGCTGCATACATGAAGACGTCGGGCGTGCATGAAGAAACGTGAAAAGAAGACCAAGAGAAAAAAGGCAAGGTTAAAAGAAAATGAGGAGAAAAAAAAAAGAGAACAAAAAGAAAAAGGAACACGCGGAGAGTGAGCTGGGGGGAGTTTTTTGGCAGAGAGGGAGGTGATCCGGAGAGAGACGGAGATAGTTCGAGCATGAGAGAGGAGAACCAGAGAGAAAAAGCGAGCTTGATAGGGTGCTGGGTCGTCGCCGGAGGTCTATGTATTTCTTCATAGAGTTATATAGCTCTGTGGGCCCCAGACAATTGAATCCTATTTTGGAGTGTTGTCCTCCTTTAGTTGTGGAGTTGATGAATCAGGTTTGATCAAGAAAGTCACTCTAAACAAAGTATTAAAAGCTACTTGTCGATTGAGATCAATCAAAGCACTAGGGCCTCATGGCTCAAGTGGGGACTTCGATCGTCACGACTGGGAGATCCTTTGGCCAGACAATTTTTAAAGAAGCGAAGAATTTTCTTAGTTAGGAAAGCTCCATCATGAGTCGAATAAAATGCACATCACCCTTACCCCAAAAACTCCAAACCCAGAAAAGCCAAATCAATCCCGACCCAACTGTTTGTCTAATTTGCTGACAATATCATTTTGAAGATCTTGGCTAAGACATTGAAACCTTGGCAACCCTAATTGATTTCAGAGAGGTAGTGTTTTTATAAGCGGAAGTCAAATCAAGAATAATGTTTTGATTGTCTAAGAAGTATTAAAGAAGCTCAGAATTTGAAAGAGGAAAAGGAAGGTCCAAGCGGTGCTTAAATTGGACATGAAAAACATATATGATCAAGTGAAACAACATTTCTTTGTTAAAGATTGAGATTCAGCCCCACATGGATCCTTTAGGTAATGCAATGCTCACAATGGTATTCTTTAGTTAAGTTCAATGAAAAATTGATGCCCTACTTCCATCACTTGAGATGACTTTGACAAAGTTACCCTCTTTCTCCATATCTATTTATTCGTAATGAATGTGAGAATGCTTTGGAGAATGGAAGCATTATAGGAATTATGTTAAATAGGTCTAGGCCTACATTAACTGACTTCTTGTTTGTGGATGATTTGATCTTCTTTCTCGATGGTACCATTAAGGAATGTTAAAATGTAGCAAAGGTTTTGAATTACTATTGATATGCATTTGGCATGTTTTTCAATAAGAATTGTCTACAATGACTTAAACATAATATGTTAATTGAGTTGAGAATTCCAAAAATTGAATAGATTGACAAATACTGCGGTGTACCTTTTCAATTAGGGAGAGTCGAAGAAACCAATATTTGTATGAATACTTGCTTGAGTGAACATGAAGTTAGTGGGTTGAAAAGAGAAATTAATGTTGAAGGCAAACAAACAAATTATAGTTAAAGTTGTGGTGCAAGCCTTATCTCAATATACCATGACTATTTCAAAATCATAGTATCTATTAGTGTTAGTACTAAGTAGAAAATTGCAAATTTTTTTGTGGAGATGCAATGAGCAAAGAGCAGGGATACATTAGAGGAAATGAGAAGTCCTAAAACCTAGAAAGGTTTATCCCCAATTAGGTTTTAGAGATCTCAAAATTTTTAACAAGGCAATGGTAGAAAAACAAGCTTGACGTATGACCCATTCCCCATCCTCTCTATGGGGTCAGGTACTTAAAAGTCCTCTATTTTCTAAATTGTGAGATTTGGAAAGGGGATGACAAAGAGGACTCGTCTTTCAGGGGGATGATAAAGCCTTCGATTGGGAAGAGATGCAATCAATCCAGCCCTTAGATGGATAGTCGAAAATGGGAAAAACATCCGTATTAAAGAATATAAGTGGCTTCCTAGAGGAATCATAAGGGAGTGTGGCAAATGAAAACGAATCTCAAAAAGCCACAAATCTAATAACCATGAATGTGACGAAAGAGAATGAATATATATTGACTAATTTGCTCAAGGAGCAACTAACTAGCGAAATTCTTACTATTTAATTAGGGTCTCGCTTGTAGGAGGACCAAATAGTATGGACCAACACTAACTTGGCACGTATTTAGTGAATCATGGCAATGTAAGGGAAGATGGAGTCATATTGCAGTCTCAACATGGTACCAGACCCCCTAAGCTCTCTGGATAAGGGTTTGGAAGGCTTACACATCTCCCAAAAATCAGGTTTTTCCTATAGGAAACATGCCAAAATGCATTACTTAGGATAACCTATTTAGGAGTACCATAGCTGAAGCAGATGCCTGTGACCCGTAGCATAGCTAAAGGTTTTGGGAGACAACATATTTAGGAGTGGCATAGCTCAAGGAGATGCCTGTGACCGTAAGCTTTGGTTTGTCCGTGCACAATATGAGCCAATGGACTCAAATGGAGAAGAAAAAAGAATCTCGAAAGGCAATCACTTGCTTCAGATCTGGAGGAGCTGAGAAAGAAAATACTCAAAATCTTCGGCCCATTGCAATAGAGTTGGATAAGGTTGTAAAGCCCAAAGAATATCTCCCTGAAACCCTTTTGAGCCTTACTTTGCTATGATTTTTCTATGACGTATTTGCAGACTTTGAACAAGCAATTGAGAAGTCTTTTCTTTTCCTCTTAAAAAAATATACATCAAACTTGCGCTTGATGTTATCTAGGAAACACAAATTGAAAACAATAATTAATAGGGAAAAATTAAAAGAGTATGAATAGAAAGTGAGAGGGGAGTTTCTGTAGAAAACATGCAGAAAGTGCATTTAGAAAGTCTATTACAAGAACCATAATTATTAGCTAGAGCCAAATGAATAAATATAAAGTCTATATTGGAGAACTTAGAGTAATTTTTTATCCTCTAATATTATGTTTGTTCATGGAGATTAGAAAGGAAGAGAGAGCTCTAAAAATATAATCATGTTTGGATGGAAGGAAAGACCTGGAGGGAATCGATTAGGAGAGATTAAGTGAGATTAGGAAGCATTGGTCCGGTCAATTTTATTTATAAAATTCTCTTAATCTCTCCAAATATTGAGAAATGTCTAAAAATCAGTATATTACTTAACAAATTTTTTTATATTTCTCATGTATACCCTCATTCTATAATTTTTTTCCCTAAAAAAGCTTATGACAATATATACATCATGATGCAAATTTTCTTTTAATTTCTTTATCCTTGTTAGCATACAAACAACATATTCTCATAACGATCTGAATTTCATCTTTTCTTTTATCATTATTTCATCCAAATTGAGTGTAAGAGTGATAATAATAATAAGATTTTCAAAGAGCCAAAATAAAAATTAGATTGTTCACATTAAACTCATTACACAATCAGATCCACTTTCAGATCATCTGAAAATACGTGGAAGGTAAAACTAAAAAGAAAGAGAAAAAGAAAAAATCGATGGAGAAAGGCCAGGGGACGAAAAAGCAGAGGCCTCAATCACCACCACATATTTTGGCCACCACCACCACCCACCAGCACCTTCGTATTATTGTGAAGGTCCACCGCCTCCAATCCCCACATGATCCTTGATTTTTAGCGCGTCAGAGTTGCCATCTTTGCCGACCCTTTTGGGTCAAATCTTCAGTTAACATCACTCAATTTCAGACCTTTTCTCAGGAAGGAAAATTCGCAGCGTTTGTTTCCTCTACGGAACCCCCCCTGAATTTTCGTCTGAGGTCTCCTCCGTTCTCTCTGAGTCTCCACCGGCACTCCCTCGCATCTTGAGTCTCACGTCTCTCTGTTTCATCAATTCCTCTGTTTTGGGTCGATACAGATTGATGTTATCCATCCCTACACAGCAGAGAAATTAGTAAAAACATGGAATCTTTTTCTTTCGCAAGTTCTCTCCACTCCATGCAGCTTTCTGGGTTTAACTCGTTTCCTAACCAAAACTGTGAATTGCCCCGTGCATGCCTCGCTTATTGTCACTGCCATAGAAGGTCTTTTGATTTCCCGGGTGGTAATCTCTCGAGAAGGCGATATCGCCAGTCTGTCCCCGTTGCTGCTGTGGGAGCGAGGGTGACAAACTCTGTACCTGTAAGTGTGGTTAGATTCTTCCCTTTTTCTTTTTCTTTTTTGTTTTTGCGCTTTACTGTTTGGAGATTTATTTATTTATTTATTTTTTTTGGGNTCACATGAGATTTATTGTTGACCTGCTTTGTGTTATCCCTAAGGGAGATGTCGCATGAACTGATGGAATTCACGCATTTGGTTTCTTAATTCTTTTAATAAATCCTTCAGAGAAACTGTCATAGGATGTGTTTTCTCTGATGGTGGAGAGAAGGGCGATTTGTCACTGTTAAGTCTCGACTGTTTCTAGTTTTAGAATATCTTTGCACTAAAAGGGATTACGTTATCAACGGTTGTTTGGTTTCCTGGTTGCAGCCGAGAAATGGGTCGTACACGGTTGGTGATTTTATGACAAGGAAAGAAGATTTACATTTTGTCAAGGCCACAACAACTGTAGATGAAGGTATGTTTGAGCTTGGCGTTTGTGTGGGTTGCCATTTCGTGAACTACATGTTGATTTACGGATACCTGTTACAGCTCTAGAGACGCTTGTGGAGAAGAGAATAACTGGCTTCCCTGTGATCGATGATGACTGGAATTTGGTAATTTCAATACCTCTTCACCTTAATAAGCCATATTAAGGATTTGTTTCCTAAACAATCTCAAATTGATTGATTTGCTCAATTTTCATCCTCGTGATTTGGTGACTACTGGGTAGAGTTCTGTTGGGCAATGTATTCCATTCACAGCTCAAGTGTTGAACGCCACTTTCTTTAAATGACATAAGCTATCATCTGTGTAATATGTGGGTCGTGATCCGATACCATTGATTCTCTACATAATGATATTTGAGCTATGGGGACGGGGTCATGGGAATAGTCTGCAGAAATTCCTTTTTTAGCTATCTTTATTGAATTCCCACTAAGACAGACAATTTTTCACTTTAATGATATGGGATAAACTTTTTTCAATTGGTGACTTTTGTGCTCATCTTCTAGCCTCGATAACCCTTCTCTATGCAAACAGAGGATTGTCTCCAACTTTTATGTGTTAATTATGTTCACTAAGAGCCTTACTTAAATGTAAAAGGAGGTTAGTACAGCTTCAGTTTCCCTGTTGATGTTTACTTCTAGCGTGGATGATTTGTACTTGCAATTACTAAATTACCTCGATGCCATCAAGATTACGAAATCTTGTTGGTCATTTAGCGTCATTTTGATCCCTTTTTAATCTATCTTTACTCAATAGAATCCTAGTGATTTACATTCTCCATGAAACTGAACAGAGATAATCTGTGGCAGGTTGGTGTTGTTTCAGATTATGACCTTTTGGCACTTGATTCAATATCAGGTATTGTACATTGTATGGATGAGACCTTATCAAATTTCCATTTGTGCTTAGGATAGTTCACTTACACCATGATTTCCTAGCTGGTTAAGTGAGAGTTAAGTAAGTCGACTAACTCATCATATGAAAAACCTCTTAAAACAACTCAGCTTTCTTTTGAGTCTTCTTTTGACTGTATGATTCAAGTATGTAGCACACTTTCATCATTGGTGTGATACCTTAACCACGTAAATAATCATTTTAGTTAATTTTCCCTCTCTTTTCATAGAATCCTGCAAATCTTTGTTTGACTCTCTCTTATCTACCATATAAGAGAAAAGAGAGAGATGATTCTTTTGGTTGTCCTATCATTCTTTCTTAAGCAAATCTGATATTTCCATTCTGGTTCTAGAATGAAGCTGGTCTTTCATCATGCATCATTCAGTTTTTCAGCCTGTGGCCTTATGCTCGATCATTTTATCAGGCTTCCATAGCACTAATAATTTACTACACTAAATCTTTTGGTGATTATTCTTCTTCTGTGTACCTGGTGGCTGTCAAGGGGATGCAAACATTTTCCCTGACATAGACAGTTCTTGGAAAGTATGTAGGAGGTCTTCCATTCTATTCTTTTCTTGGCCATTGTTTGCTTAATCTGTTTTCCGATCCATGGGAATCTAAATTTGCATATTGCCATTTATCCTTCCACTGGTTCTGGATATCCAAGCAGGCTTTCAATAGGATACAGCGATTGCTAATCAAGACTCATGGAAAAGTTGTCGGTGACTTGATGACACCGGCACCGCTTGTTGTTTGGGAAACTACCAATTTGGAAGATGCTGCAAGGTATCGCTATTGTCTTAGTAATGCTAGATATATGGGATTCCAATGAACTTAGTTTATTCATATGAACCCCTGAAGTGCTAGTAATTGGAGGATGAAAGAACTGAAGTCTTTGTTTCTCAAACTTGTTCATTTGTAGTAATAATCTTGTGCTCCTAAAGTGCACATAGTTTGGGGTGAAAGAACTAAACACCTGTCTTTTTGAACTCAGTCACAGCAAAATTTTTAAGCTCCTAAAATGTTTATAATTTGAGGATGAGAGTACTGACCACTTCCGTTTACTAAATTTTCTACAAGAACATTTACGTGCTCCTAAGTGCTCATGATTTGAGGATGATTAGAACTTTAACATAAGCAGTTTTGCATTTTTATGAGTCTCCATTCTTCACTGGGAGTAAGGGTACCTTTAAATGTTTTCTGCAACAGTTGGTAGTTCTATCTTGCTCATCTGTTCTCAATGCAGATATTTTAGTCTCTACCTTGGATTAAGACAAGTTTCCTTTGAGATTAAGTGTTATCCAAATTATGGTTATGTAGTGATAATGCTATTGAAACATATGCAGTCTCTGCTTTGAGAGTTTTTTGTCTAATAAAGTCAGGACCATCATTGCTGTTGGGTTACAATGATAGGTTATTGCTGGAAACGAAATACCGATGATTGCGAGTGGTGGATGGCAATGGCAAATTGGCGAGTTAATTCTTTCTGGATGCTTTGGATGGCTGCTTATTGTTTCCTTTCATGGATGATTTTCGTATGTCTCAGATTGGAATCATAACAAGGGGAAATGTGGTCAGAGCTGCCCTGCAGATAAAGCGTGCGAATGAGCATTCTTCTTGATTTTCAGTAGTAAAAGCATTACATACTAATGCCTAATGCCAGAAATAGGATTTTTTTTTTGTCCGACCCGATTGTAGCAGATGAGAAGGGCATGGGAGTACACAAATTCATGCGCCCACGTGAAAACAGGCAAAGTAATGACGAGAGTTGATTATTTGGCATCCAAACTATTGGAAAATTTTCCAGGACATGGCATGACAGAAACAGTGCACCTGTTATGTCCTCTTAATCGTTTATAGGATTTGATCTTATTGATGCAGCAGGTAAGTCCAGGATCGAGTCCGCTGACAGAAACAGTGCGCCTGTTGCTGAATTATTGTCCTGGGCTTTCTCGTACTTAGAATCTGTATGATTCTTGAGCAGAAATGTTTGGTGCAACGAAGCATAACAGAACTGATGGGCACCATTTTCTTGTTCTGTTTGTTAGATACTGCTGCTCTTTGGTAGGGCAATGGCTGCTTTTGTGCTTTATATTATTCTGTATGAGTCCATCAGAACATAATGATATCAGATGCCTTGCTTCTTTGATTTATCATTAGGAATTCATCGTATCCGTGACTTTTCAGCTCCGACCAGCAAGACTTCGACATTACTTTTGATCATGTGAAGCCAATCAGCTCCAACCGGCAAGTTTCCAACATGACTTTTGATCATGTGAAGCCAATCCAATGGGCTTGACCGCTTCAGATATGGAAAACAACTTGACTTAGTGAGTCACAGACACCAAAACATGAAAGCAACTAACTTGAAAATGGCAAGAGATGTGAAAATTTGTCATCATCAGTTGACATATCGCTAGTCATATTTGAAAAATTTTGTGATCTCAGTTCGCATTTTCTCGACTCATCTCCAACTAGATAATTTTATAAATTCGTGATTACTAGACTGTTGAGAAAATTACCAACAAAACAATGAAAGTCAATAACTACGAAGTACCACTATATGTGAAAAATTACCATTAATCATCTTTGAAATGACTAGTCATATCTGAAAAAAAATCAGGGATTCTTGTATACATTTTCGATACTTACTTCTAAGCATATGAATTTATAAATTCATGATGGTACTAATGCTTCATAAAGTTACTTGAAATTTACGAAAATATTGCTAATACGTAGAAAAATTACCATCATCATCTAAACATTACCAATCTTATTCTAATTTTTTTTCCATTATAGTTCAAAATTTTAAGACTTATACCTAAGTGAACGGTTTAAAAAATTCATGATTTGCTAATTGAAAAGGTAGGGGCCTAAAATAGAAGGCTATTAAGTTGTCGGAATAACCAACACATACAAAAAATTAAAGAATACCCGCATCTAAATTTTCATATCAAAGACTTGGGGTCTCCAAAGTATTTTCTTGGGATTGAGATAACTAGATCTGATAAAGGAATATGTCTCAATCGGTGAAAATTTATTTTGGAAATTATAGTTGAAGCAAGATTATTAGGGTGCAAACCGGTTGTCATTCCTGTTGAACAAAATGTCAAGCTCATAATATTTGAGTATGATAAGGGTACCGTATCATCTAATGAAGACCAATTGCTTCGAGATCCATCAAGTTATCAACAACTCGTTGGGAAGTTGATCTATTTCACTATGACCAAACTCAATATTTGTTTTGCAATCAAATACTTAGTCAATTCATGCATAATCCAAAGCAGTCCCATATGAATGTGACACTAAAGGTTGTGAAGTATTTAAAGGGATGTCTAGGACTTGGAATTCTATTATCTCGTGATTGTGACATGAAGATGATAGCTTACTGTGACACTGATTATGCAACTTGCCCAATGACTTGAAGATCTGTTAGGTTTTTGCATTAAGTTAGGAAGGTCTCTTATTTCGTGGAAGACTAAAAAGCAATTGACCGTTTTTATATCCTCGACTAAATTAGAGTATTAGGCTATGGCAAATACAGTTTGCGAAATAATATGGATACAAGGTTTACTCTTGGATCTTAGAGTAGAACTTGATGGAGCAGTTGAGTTATTTTGTGACAATGATGTTGCATTTAAACTGGCAGCAAATCCTGTTTTTCATGAAAGGATTAAACGTATAGAGGTTAATTGTCATTTCACTTGAGAAAAAAATTCAAGAAGGAATCATTACCACTTGAGGAATTGGGACAACAAAACAACTTGCATATATCTTCATTAAGCCCTTAAGTCGGAGACAACATACTTATTTATTAAGCAAGTGTGGTGTCTTTGACATATATAAGCCACCAGCCTGGGGGAGAGTGTTGGAGAAGGAATTGATTCTACCCTTGATTCTGATTCTAATTGATCCTCAGTCATGGATAATTGAAGAAAGAATATGAAATTGTACGTAATCGTCTTTATTTTTTCCTTATTTCCTTTTGTACTATAAATATTAGCATATACTTGTACAAGGAATACAATGAAGAACATAAATACATTTTTCCATAAACACACATCGCTCTCTTTCGGTTATGGAGGCCTCGTCGGGGTCGTCAGTGGATTCAGAGTCGTCATCGGACGAGAGAAACTCCTCAAAAATCTCCGCCAACTGGGCAATCTGGACCATCAGGTAGTCAAGTGTCACGGCCCAAAGACTTGAACGATCCACGAGGGTTTTGGGTGATGCCGTGACCGAACCTTGGTACGAGCGACTCTCAACCGTGATCTCTATATTCTAGGGTTTTCTTGAGTCTTCTAGATTATTCCTAGGGGCGGGCGATATGGTCATTGTACACCAAGGCAATCAATGTAAATAGGTAGTAGTTGAGGGGCTACTCCTATGTATTTAATACGGGAAGGAAGTAGTTGGGGGCTACTTCAATGTAATTAATATGGGTAGATGGTAGTTGGGGAGATCTAATCTCCACCGTTAGATCGAGGATGGATCTACGAATACGGTGTGTCTGTACTTGTATAAATAGGGGCTCCTCCCCCTCATTGTAAGCATTTCATTCTACACAAGAAATAGAAAACTAGAGCTTCTCTCTCTAAAGTTTCTCTCTCTAAGAGTTGTGTGAGTTTGAGTGGAAAGGCTGCTTGGGAGAAATCCTAAGGCCGCACGGGTGAAAAAGGAACGAGGAATCGATCGGTCCGTGACAAGTGGTATCAGAGCAAGTTCATTCCTAGGCGCAATGGCTGAATCCCGTCCGGAGATGTTGATCGCGTTGGCAGCGGATCAAGAGGAGCGTGGAAGAGCTGTCGCTAAAGGCACCAAGGTAAGAAAGAACCGTGCTGGTTCCGGTTCGAGGGATGCTCTAAGGGATTTGGATCGTCGGGTGATAAAGGTGGAGATATTCGCCTCCGAGATCCAATGATCGGTCGACGACCTGACCCAGACCGTCGAAGGAGTTGAAGCTGGTAAGGAGGAGCTTGAGGCCGAAGTGCTAGAGCTCAAGACTAGTATGGGAGAGCTCCGAGGCGAGTTGCTGGGAACCCTGAGGCAAGAACTGGAACAACGGGAAGAAACCTTGGAGGCTATGATGGTGGCTATGCGTGCTGAGGTTGAGGAACTCAAAGGGAAGCTCGCGGAATCAGAAGCGGCACGCGTGAACGGAGTGGTCACGATGCATGCTAGTCCACGAACAGACGCACCCAAGTCGGACAAGTTCAGGGGCTCGCGGGTGGCCAAGGATGTGGACAACTTCCTATGGTACATGGAACGGTACTTCCAAGCTATGGGAATCAACGACGACCTTAGTCGGGTAAACACTGCATCTATGTACTTAGTTGATAATGCATTGTTGTGGTGGCATCGTCGGTCGGATGGGAGGAGTGGCGATCCCATCGCGACATGGGAAGGATTCGTCGAAGAATTTCGACGGATGTATTACCCTTCGTACGCGGAGGAGGATGCTCGGAATGAGCTGAAACGACTCGAGCAAAAGGGTGTGGTGCGTGATTACATCAAGCGATTTTCGGAGTTGCTACTCCAAATCCCTTCGATGAGTGACACGGAGGCGTATCATCAGTTCATGGATGGTCTCAAATCATGGACCAAGCAGGAGCTGAAGCGGTGCAGCGTGGGAGATCTCACGGCGGCCATTACGGTGGCCGAGTCGCTTGTGGAGTACAAAACACCTTCGGCACCCAAGCTGGAACCTTAACCAAGGGACAAGGCCTTTGGTGGGGGAGATCGAGGGAGATTCCATCGGAGGTAGACCCTCGACCAGCCCTCCTAGATTTCATGCGGAGTCAAGCAATGGAGGACAAAGAAATGTACGTACATATAAGTGCTTTTTCTGTGACGGTTCACATATGGCGCGTGATTGTCCGAACAAGGCCAAGCTGGCGGCCCTTTGTAAGGAAGACGAGCCAAAGGAGGAATCGCGACTAGGTTCGCTACATATCCTCAGTTCCCTAAAGACGAAGAAGGCCAAAGAGTCTAAGGGAATGATGTTTGTGGATATAAAGATCGGCGACACCACGATGAGTGCCCTCGTGGATACCAGAGCATCCGATCTTTTCATTTCACAAGAAACCGCGATGAAACTCAATCTTCCGGTCGAGAAAGGAGCTGGTTGGCTCAAGACGGTGAACTCCAAGGAGGTCCCGACTAGCGGATTGGCTAGGGATGTGGAGCTTCACCTCGGACCATGGTCAAGCAAAGAAACTATCGAGGTAATTCCCCTAGACGACTATGATTTTGTCCTAGGTCTAGGATTTTTCGATAGGATCAATGCGGGTGTGCTACCATTCGTGGATTGTATTTGCATTCTGGATAAGCGGTGCCAATGCATGATTCCAATCTATCGCGCATCGGGTCGCGATCGGAAGATGTTATCGGCCATGCAACTCTCAAGGGGAGTTCGGAAGGGTGAGATGACCTTCCTGGCCACGGTGAAAGTTGAAGAAAACGCGGGTAAGGTGGAGGAGATTCCCACTGAAGTGACCCAAGTTCTCAACGCGTTCGCGGATGTGATGCCATCCGAGCTTCCTAAGAAGCTCCCGCCTAGAAGGGAGGTGGATCATCGGATCGAGCTAGTGCCTGACGCTCGACCTTCGGCCATGGCACCCTATCGCATGGCACCCCCGGAATTGGAAGAATTGAGGAGGCAACTCAAAGAGCTGCTCGATGCGGGGTATATTCGGCCGTCCAAGTCTCCGTTCGGTGCACCGGTTCTTTTCCAAAAGAAGCACGATGGGTCACTCCGGATGTGCATCGATTACCGGGCACTGAACAAGCTCACAGTGAAGAACAAGTACCCGATCCCTCTCATCGCGGATCTATTCGATCAACTTGGAGGAGCACGATGGTTCACCAAGTTAGATCTCCGATCGGGTTACTACCAGGTTCGGATCGTTGAAGGGGACGAGCCGAAGACCGCATGTGTGACGCGATATGGATCGTACGAGTTCCTCGTCATGCCATTCGGTCTCACCAACGCTCCGGCCACTTTCTGCACGATGATGAATAAGGTACTACATTCGTTCCTTGATTGGTTCGTAGTAGTTTATTTAGACGATATTGTGATATATAGCCGGACGTTGGAGGAGCACATTGAGCACGTAAGACAGGTCTTCCAAGTCTTGCATGAGAATGAGTTGTCCGTAAAGCGAGAGAAGTGTGCCTTTGCCCAAAAGGAAGTTCTTTTTTTGGGGCACATTGTCGGGGGTGGTCGTGTTCGAATGGACGGAGCGAAGATCCGAGCGATAGTCGAATGGAAGCCGCTGACCAAGGTGACGGAGTTGAGGTCATTCCTTGGCCTCACCAACTACTACCGGCGTTTCATTCGAAATTACTCGAGCATCACGGTGCCACTCACGGACATGCTGAAGAAGGACAAGCCGTGGGAGTGGACCAAGCGATGCCAAGAAGCGTTTGATTGACTGAAACAAACTATGACCGAGGAGCTAGTGCTGGTGTTGCCCGATCATGCAAGACCCTACGAGGTAGAAACTGACGCTTCCGACTTTGCTATAAGTGGTGTTCTTATGCATGATGGTCATCCGGTTGCGTTCGAGTCCCGAAAACTGAACGATGCCGAACGACGGTATACCGTCCAAGAGAAGGAGATGACTGCGGTGGTCCATTGCCTTCGGACATGGAGGCATTACATTTTGGGAGCCAAGTTCGTCGTAAAGACGGACAACGTGGCCACGAGCTACTTCCAGACGCAAAAGAAGTTGAGTCCGAAGCAAGCTTGATGGCAGGATTTCTTGGCAGAATTCGACTACGTGTTGGAATACAAGCCCGGGAAGTCCAACTCCGTGGCGGACGCACTGAGTCGAAAGGCGGAGCTGGCCAACATTGTAAGTCGACCGGATTGCCCGTGGATCGACCGTATCAAAGAGGGAATCAAGCATGATCAAAGGGCTGAAGGACTCCTACGGTACGCACGAGAGGGCAAGACCCGCCAATTTTGGTGTGAAGACGAGCTTCTCTACACCAAAGGACGATGACTGTACGTGCCACTCCATGGGAAGCTGAGGAAGGAAGTGCTGCGAGAGTGCCACGATTCGAAATGGGCGGGTCATCCAGGGATCCACTGTACATTGGCGTTCGTTGAGGAACAGTTCTATTGGCCTCAAATGCAGGACGACGTCGAGGCATATGTGAAGACTTGTCTTGTATGCCAACAAGACAAGCTAGAGCAACGAACGTCGCCGGGGCTTCTGGAGTCTCTTCCCATCCCCACTCGTCCATGGGAGAGTGTCTCCATGGACTTCATCGTCAACCTACCAAAATCCGAAGGGTGTCGGACGCTTATGGTGGTGGTTGACAGGTTCTCCAAGTACGTGACATTTGTGCCTGCAACAAAGGATTGCCCAGCCGAGGAGGCGGCCAAACTTTTCCTAAGGTATGTGGTCAAGTACTGGGGAGTACCACGAACGATCGTGAGCGATCGTGACCCTCGATTCACGGGGCGATTCTGGACAGAGCTCTTCAAACTTCTAGGGTCGGAGCTAAACTTCTCAACGAGTTTGCATCCACAAACTGACGGTCAGACAGAACGGACCAACGCACTCCTGGAGATCTACCTTTGGCACTACGTAAGCACGACGCAAGTGGATTGGGCAAAGCTGATTGACGTGGCCCAGTTCTCCTACAACTTGCAACGGAGAGAGTCGACCGGCCAGAGTCCGTTCGAGATCGCGACGGGACAACAACCGTAGACTCCTAGCGCGGTTGTGTCGGACTACAAGGGGAGTAGCCCTCCGGCCTTCAAGTTCGCGAAAGATTGGCACGAACAAGCGGACTTGGCAAGGGCGTGCCTACACAAGGCATCGAAGCACATGAAGAAATGGGCGGACCGAAAGCGTCGGCACGTGGAGTTCCAAGTTGGGGACCAAGTGTTAGCCAAACTGCACATGGTCCTTCGATACAAAGACATACACAAGGGGTTGATCCGACGTTACGAGGGGCCGTTCCGTGTGCTTCAACGGGTCGGAAAGGTCGCATACAAGCTAGAGTTACCGCCTAAGCTAAAGGTATATCCGGTTTTCCACGTAAGTATGCTTAAACCTTTCCATACAGATGAGGAAGATCCGAACCGAGGGGAGTCGCAACGGGCACCTATGGGAGCTAAGACTTCGTATGATTGAGAGGTTGACCACATCATGGTCGACTGAGTTATACGGAAACGGTACTGTGCGCCGAAGCGGGAATACATGGTTCGATGGAAAGGTCTTCCGGAGAGTGAAGCAAGTTGGGAACCCGCGGACGCTCTTTGGCAATTCAAGAAACAAATTGAAGCATTCCATGCCGAAGACGCGACGAGGGCGTCGCCTGATTAGGTGGGGGAGAATGTCACGGCCCAAAAACTTGAACGATCCACGAGGGTTTTGGGTGATGCCGTGACCGAACCTTGGTACGAGCGACCCTCAACCATGATCTCCGTATTCTAGGGTTTTCTTGAGTCTTCTAGATTATTTCTAGGGGCGGGCGATACGGTCATTGTACACCAAGGCAATCAATGTAAGTAGGTAGTAGTTGAGGGGCTACTCTTATGTATTCAATACAGGAAGGAAGTAGTTGGGGGCTACTTCAATGTAATTAATATGGGTAGATGGTAGTTGGGGAGATCTAATCTCCACCGTTAGATCGAGGATGGATCTACGGATACGGTGTGTCTGTACTTGTATAAATAGGGGCTCCTCCCCCTCATTGTAAGCATCTCATTCTACACAAGAAATAGAAAACCAGAGCTTCTCTCTCTAAAGTTTCTCTCTCTAAGAGTTGTGTGAGTTTGAGTGGAAAAGCTGCTTGGGAGAAATCCTAAGGCCGCACGGGTGAAAAAGGAACGAGGAATCGATCGGCCCGTGACACAAGCCTCTCGGCCAGCACGAGCGCAGTCAAAAGCCCTGCAGCCACTGTGGCGGCAATCAGAACGAACCCCGGGGACATACCCCCAATATCCTCTTCCAGTCCAGAGCTCGGTGGTGGTGGTGAGACGACGTTGGTAGTGGAAGCCGCCCCACGCATCTTCTGCACGGCAAGCTCGACGTCAACCCTCCCTTGGGGGTTCAGCTGGAGTGTCCGCCGGATGGGGCGCCCTCCGCCGCTGTCGTCTTGGAGGACATCACCGAGGCAGAGCTCGGCCGAGCTGACCAGCAGCTCAGGGCCGGCGTGGAGGACGTGGACGTGCAGCACGGCGTCCTCAACAGCAGTCCCTGGGGGCAAGAGGACGTAGCCAGGAGAGAGGAGCCGCCTCGTGGTTCGGCGAGGGTGTAGCATTTGTGCCTGCGGTGAACCCAGACTTCGGCGAAAGAAGGCAGGAGAATTCCGTCGTCTCGGTTCCCAATCCGAAGGTTCATGGCGTTGATAATTTTAACCCAGACAACGTAGAGGGAGTCCATTTTTGAGGCAAGCGGATGGCAAGAGGTTGAAGATCGAAGAAGGCGGGGAGTTCTTATTTAAAAAAACGGAAGAGTCGCGGGAGACTTTGGTATTGTCCTTTGGTCGACGGGAGACTAAGACGACGGTTCAAATCCGGGAGGGGGACAAAAAGATGAAAAAGATGTGTCTGGACCCCCACTAAGAGTAGTCAAGAACATCCACCGTGGGAGCACCCTTGTAAAATTTATGTTAGCACGGATTAGTTCTTTACTGGTTCATTGCAGAGTTAACAAGCAACCTCTCTACCTGTGGAAGGGGCATTAAATTTCCCTTTTTTAATTAAAGGCCACAGGTTTCGATTTTTCAATTTTGTTTTTTGAAAAAACTCACCATTTCCTACTCAAAAAGGTTTAAATCAATGGAAAATTCAATTTAAATCGATAAATAAGAAAACGTTACTTGATAACATTCAATTTCCTTTTTCATAAAAACACACATCAAATGAACAATTTGCTTTAATAAATTTTTAATCATGGGATCTGTAAAGTTTTGCATCTTTGACTTTGTCAACCTCTTTAAAACGAGGTTGACAGCTGGCAGCAAGTTGCAAACCCTTTCGTGCCATTTATATCATTTATGACGTTAGTCCACGGTTAATTATCATTAATAATGTGGATCTATATCTCGAGCTCTCCCTCATTTCCTCGCTATTGCGATGAGAGCCGTCCATTACATAACTGCCCTAAACAATCTCAAATTGATTGATTTACTCAATTTTCACTCTCGTGGTTTGGCGATTATTGGGTAAAAGTTCTGTCGGGCGATGTATTCCATTCATAGCTCGAGTGTTGAACGCTGCTTTCTTTAAATGACATAAGCCATCGTCTGTGCAATATGTGGGTCGTGATCTGATACCAATTTTATTCGAGCTATGGGGACGGGGCCATGGGAATAGTCTGCAGAAATTCCTTTTTTAGCTATCTTTCCCACTGAGACAGACAATTTTTCACTTTAATGATATGGGATAAACTTTGTTTAGTCGATGACTTTTGTGCTAGTCTCCTAGCCTCGATAACCCTGCTCTATGCAATCAGAGGATTATCCCCGACTTTTATGTATTAATTATGTTCACTAAGAGCCTTATTTAGATGCAAAAGGAGGTTAGTAAAGCTTCAGTTTCCCTGTTGATAGTGTGGATGATTTGTACTAGCAATTACTAAATTACCTCGATGCCGTCAAGATTACGAAATCTTGTTGGTCATTCAGCATCATTTTGATCCCTTTTTAAACTATCTTAACTCAATGGAATCCTAGTGATTTACATTCTCCGTGAAACTGAACAGAGATAATCTATGGCAAGTTGGTGTTGTTTCAGATTATGACGTTTGGGCATTTGATTCAATTTCAGGTATTGTATATTGCATGGATGACTCTCTATAAAATTTCCATTTGTGCTTAGGATAGTTCACTTACGCCATGATTTCCTAGCTGGTTAAGTGAGAGTTAAGTAAGTCGACTAACTCATCATATGAAAAACCCCTTAAAACAAATCAGCTTTCTTTTGAGTCTTTCTTTTGACTGTATGGTTCATGTAGCGCACTTTCATTGTTGGTGTGATCCCTTTAACCACGTGAATGATCATTTTAGCTAATTTTCCCTCTCTTTTCACAGAATCATGCAAATCTTTGTTCGACTCTCTTATCTACCATATAAGAGGAGAGATGATTCTTTTGGTTGTCCTATCATTCTTTCTTAAGCAAATCTGACATTTCCATTCTGGTTCTAGAACGAAGCTGGTCTTTCATCATGCATCCTTCAGTTTTTCAGCCTCTGCCTTACGCTCAATCATTTTATCAGGCTTCCATAGCACTAATAATTTACTTCACTAAATCTTTTGGTGATTATTCTTCTTCTGTGTACCAGGTGGCTGTCAAGGGGATGCAAACATTTTCCCTGACGTAGATAGTTCTTGGAAAGTATGTAGGAGGTCTTCCATTCTATTCTTTTCTTGGCCATTGATTGCTTAATCTGTTTTCTGATCCATGGGAATCTAAATTTGCAAACTGCTACTTATCCTTCCACTGGTTCTGGATATCCAAGCAGGCTTTCAATAGGATTCAGCGATTGCTAATCAAGACTCATGGAAAAGTTGTCAGTGACTTGATGACACCCGCACCACTTGTTCGGGAAACTACCAATTTGGAAGATGCTGCAAGGTATTGCTTTTGTCTTAGTAATGCTAGATATATGGGATTCCAATGAGCTTAGTTTATTCGTATGAACCCCTGAAGTGCTAGTAATTGGAGGATGAAAGAACCGAACTCTTTGTTTCTCAAACTTGTTCATTTGTAGTAATAATCTTGTGCTCCTAAAGTGCAAATAGTTTGGGGTGAAAGAACTAAACACCTGTTTTCTTTTTACTCGGTCACAGCAAAATTATTAAGCTCCTAAAATGTTTATAATTTGAGGATGAAATTACTGAACACTTCTGTTTCCTAAACTTTTCCACAAGAACCTTTACGTGCTCCTTAATTGCTCATGATTTGAGGATGATTAGAACTTTAACATAAGCAGTTTTGCTTTTTTATGAGTCTCCATTCTCCACTGGGAGTAAGGTTACCCTTAAATGTTATTCTGCAACAGTTAATAGTTCTATCTTGCTCATCTATTCTCAATGCAGATATTTTAGCCTCTACCTTGGGTCAAGACAAGTTTCCTTTGAGATTAAGTGTTATCCAAATTATGGTTATGTAGTGATAATGCTATTGAAATGTATGCAGTCTCTGCTTTGAGAGTTTTTTGTCTAATAAAGTCGGGACCATCATTGCTGTTGGGTTACAATGATAGGTTATTGCTGGAAACGAAATACTGACGATTGCCGGTGGTGGATGGCAATGGCAAATTGGCGAGTTAATTCTTTCTGGATGCTTTGGATGGCTGCTTATTGTTTCCTTTCATGGATGATTTTCATGTCTCAGATTGGAATCATAACAAGGGGAAATGTGGTCAGAGCTGCCCTGCAGATAAAGCGCGCGAATGAGCATTCTTCTTGATTTTCAGCAGTAAAAGCATTACATACTAATGCCAGAAATAGGAATTTTTTTTGTCCGACCCAATTCTAGCAGATGAGAAGGGCACGGGAGTACACGAATTCTTGCCCCCACGTGAAATCAGGCAAAGTAATGACGAGAGTTGATTATTTGGCATCCTAACTATTGGAAAATTTTCCAGGACATGGCATGACAGAAACAGTGCACCTGTTATGTCCTCTTAATCGTTTATAGGATTTGATCTTATTGATGCAGCAGATAAGTTCAGGATTGAGTCCGCTGACAGAAACAGTGCGCCTGTTGCTGAATTATTGTCCTGGGCTTTCTCGTACTTAGAATCTGTATGATTCTTGAGCAGAAATGTTTGGTGCAAAGAAGCATACTAGAACTGATGGGCACCATTTTCTTGTTCTGTTTGTTAGATACTGCTGCTCTTTGGTAGGGCAATGGCTTCTTTTGTGCTTTATATTATTCTGTATGAGTCCATCAGAACATAATGATATCAGACGCCTTGCTTCTTTGACTTATCATCCGTGACTTTTCAGCTCCGACCAGCAAGATTTCGACATTACTTTTGATCATGTGAAACCAATCAGCTCCAACCGGCAAGTTTCCAACATGACTTTTGATCATGCGAAGCCAATCCAATGGGCTTGACCGCTTCAGATATGGAAAACAACTTGACTTAGTGAGTCACAGACACCAAAACATGAAAGCAACTAACTTGAAAATGGAAAGAGATGTGAAAATTTATCATCATCAGTTGACATATCGCCAGTGATATTTGAAAAATTTTGTGATCTCGGTTCGCATTTTCTCGACTCATCTCCAACTAGATAATTTTACAAATTCGTGATTACTGGACTGTTGAGAAAATTACCAACAAAACAATGAAAGTCAATAACTACGAATTACCACCATGTGCAAAAAATTACTATTAATCATCTTTGAACTGACTAGTAATATCCGAAAAAAAAAAATCAGAGATTCTTGTTTACATTATTTTTGAGACTTTCTTTCAAGTAGATGAATTTATAAATTCATGATGGTACTAATGTTTCATGAAGTTACTTGAAATTATAGATACATATGAAAATATTGCTAATGCGTTGAAAAATTACCATCATCATCTAAACATTACCAATCATATTCTAATTTCTTTTTCCATTATAGTTCAAATTTTTAAGACTTATGCCTAAGTGAACGGTTTAAAAAATTCAAGATTTGCTAATTAAAAAGGTAGGGGCCTAAAATAGAAGGCTATTAAGTCAAGTTGGAATAACCCACATACATGGAAAAATTGCTGATGAATAAGAACATATACCATCATCATCTAAATTTTACAAGGAAATGAATAGTACGAATATCAAAACTTTTCATATGACATTCACTTAAGTGTGAAAACCTCTTTTCTATTCACTCGAATGTCACAAATTTAAAGAATCAATCATTTAAATGTTAATTTCAATTTGTCTCATTGGAAGGTACAACATTGTCTGACATGGCAGCACCAGATGTTCGATATGGCTTTGCCAGCGTAGATTTTGACAATTTTTATTATATTTTTTTATTAATTTATTTTTTGAATTTTTGTTTTTGTTTTTTCTTTAAAAGCGGTGACCCTCATTAATGAGCCTCACTCCCAGCGGAATCCTCGCCCTTAGCCACGTTTTCCATATTAAAACAAAGTTTATAGACTATTTATGTCATTTTTCCAAAAATAAACCAATAAAGCCAATGTAATAAAAATGCAGTATTATCATTATGGGAAATGGTCAATATGTTCTCAAAATAGTTCCATCGGGGTATGGGCATCCTTAATATAATGGGAAATGTTGGCAATTGCTATGAGATCAGAAAAAGTAATCAATCCCCTTGATACACACCCGATTTGACACTTTTAAGTTATCTCACATATTTCAATTCGAGCATGTTATCATTTCGTTTCGTTTCATGCTTACTGATATCCTGCAAAAGTGCCATTCCTTGCATTCTAAATATAATCAAAACTTCGGATGCCTTTTTTTTCATTAAAAACTTTAGGATAATGATATAAATAGTTCATAAATTTTGATTTAATGTGTAATGTGGTTCATGAATTTTATCATCCGTGGACGTAAAAGGGGGGATTGATGGGTAACGCACCTGTGACCTCAAGAAGCTGGCCTTGTATCGACATATGAGGATTCGAAGACTCGGGGGCGAGATGGTAATGCTGCATTGACTTTGGCTCAAAAGAAGCCGTCTCCCCTCTTATATAAACCCAGAAGGAAACGTCCAAGAACGAGGTCCTCCTGTAGATTGACAGCGAAAGTTCCAAGAATCCCTTCTACGCTCTCTTCTTTCCTAATTTCAATTCAAAGCGGCGGTTTCTTGTTCAGAGTTGCAAACGGAACGAGATGAGAACGAGAACGACAGCAGAGGATGAACAAGGGAACGTGTGCCTCGGGTTCTTTCTGGGTATATTCCTCCTCCTTCGTTGACGGGTCGCTGGCCTTGACGCAAAGATTCGTCAAGAGGCGTTCGTTTTCACGTGCTTTCGGCCTTGAGGATCGTTGTAATGATTTGTAACTCGTGGCCGAGACGACTTAGGCCCGAGTTGACCCGAACCTCTGCCCAGAATAAGGAATTGGGCGTAGGTAGTTTGATCTAGCCAACGCAATTTGGTACGGATCTCTTCACGTCATGGAGACAAGCGAAGGCTTCCATCGAGTCCGAGGAGTCTCACCATCGACGATGATGGGGACACGATGACACGGCATGATTAGGGTGAAAACGCTTGCATAAAACAGCACCTTAGATCTAAGGCAACTCATCAAATCTTTAACTTTCGAGGATACGAGTAATAACTTTTAATTTTGAGAATAATTTTTAACTAGAAATATATTTTTTCCTTAGTTCTTAAGATGAGTTTCTAAGTAGAGATATACATTTGATAACACAAATAATTTTTGTTCTCATAATAAAAATTCTTTTGATATGTTTTCTTAAATATCTCATTCCCATGCTCTTTTCCATTTATTGTGCAGCAATCTTTCGTGAAATAAGACATTTTTAATCAATTGAATTAAAAAACATCGATTGAGAAATTGTACATCGACATGTGATAGGCGGTGAGGACGAGTGATGTGAAGAAATTTTTTTTTTTTACTTTTCTATTAGACTCTCACAATTTTGTTCCTATAATTTTCTGTATATATAGAAAACCCATGACTCTATAAACCAATATAGGACTCCCCTATGCGATGAGGACAAGAGATATGCCTTCTCCTTTCGCATGTTTGAAGACTGAGGCATAGACGCATCGCAATCCCTTCTCCTCATACATCGTCGTTGGGCTGTCACACTAATCAAAAGGGTTGCTTGCAATGGCTGCTTAGGAGGGAGAAAGTTTGAATCATATTTATGATTATTATATATGTGTTTTTACTAAAAACCCGAGAAATAAAAAAAAAATTGTTATTGACCTTTAAAAAAGAATGATTATCTATAAAAATTTTCTCCCGAAACGTGCTCCAGTTTTTGTCAGGCGGGTGGCCAAGTCACCGTCCGCTGAGGTCACCGCCATAGTCAGCAAAACCTATGGCCGCGTCGAGGCCTGTTCAGTCCACGCATTGCGTCATCCAAAGGACTTGGCGTCATCAGTCGAGCCTAGAATTCTGCAATTTCTTTTTCTTTTCTAAAGGATGTTGGATGATGCCTTTGTAGATCGATGATATGTGAAGAATGGTATGTGTGTTTTCAAGAATGTCTATTGAAGTGGTCAAATGAAAAGAAAAATTCCCTATAATGCTGGTGAGTGGATTTTTCTTGATAGCACGTGGGAGCGCGATCATGATGTTAATAATTAGTAAGTATTGATGTTGCTTTTATTAACATAATGGAAAATTTGGATTTTTGTTGATGCATATATCTAAGGCATTTGTTGGGAAACTGGTCAAGCGAGAGTTTGGGAGTACTTAGTTTTTTATGTGAGGTAAATTGAAGCTAGGAGAACTCGATACACTTTTTATTTTTATTTTTTTATCACAGTTTGTTAACAATAAAGAAGGTAGATCATTTCCCAAATTTACTATTTCTAGTGTTTACATGAGAGACATAAATTATTATCTTATTTAAGTACAATTAATAAGTGCACTCAGTGTACTCGTGGATGAGATTCTCTTCTCTTTTTTGTGAGGCATGTTTAATAATTTCTCATCGAGATACGATATGATCATTAACATTTTTTGAGTATGTGCACTAAAAAGGAAAAAAGGAAACTAGAAAGAAAATTCTCATTCCAGGAACATTGCCTATAAAAGATGGGGAGAACCAGACGTTCCCTCTCAAGCTGCCTGCACCATCCTTAATCCTCTCTCTCTCTCTCTCTCTCTCTCTCTCTATGGTGCATTCATCAATGGCGGACGAGGTGGAGATGTTCTTCTTCCCCTTCGTGGGAGGAGGCCACCAGATCCCCATGATCGACCTCGCCCGCCTCTTCGCCTCCCACGGTGTCAAGTCCACCATCGTTGCTGCCCCTAACAATGCCCTCTCCTTCCAACGCTCCATCGCCCGTGACCGGGACTCAGGCCGGGCCATCTGCATCCACCCCCTTGACTTGCCCCCAGGCTCCGAGCCGCCCGACTCTGACATGTCCGCCGCCCCCTTCACTGACACCTCCATGCTCCAGGAACCCCTCAGGCACTTGCTCATTGCGAGGCGACCTGATTGCATCATTGCCGACACGTTCCACCGCTGGTCGGCCGATGTCATTGATGAAGTAGGAGTCCCCAGGATCGTGTTCAACGGGAACGGCTGCTTCTCCCGGAGTGCTCAAGAACCCAACTCTGTTCAGTTTGGGCGACTGGACAAGTTTACCGAGAAAGATTACCTTCGCACAGCAGGTCTCAAGCCTTCCGACTATTCGTACATTCGGGCGCATGGAAAATTTTTGGAGATGGTGGAATCTGAATACGACCCGTTTGAGATTCCGGGCCTGCCCAAGGAAATCAAGATGACATGGTCGCAGCTTCCGCATTTTCACAAGCTGTCAGGCAGCAGGAAGCTGAGCGGTCGGACGTGGAATTCGGAGGACAGGAGTCTTGGGGTTGTGGTAAACAGCTTTCTAGATCTGGAACCGGCTTATGTGGAGTATTTCAAGAAGGAGATGGCGAAGAAAGTTTGGGTGGTCGGACCAGTGTCGCTATGCAATAGGAATGTGGCGGATAAGGCCGAGAGAGGGCAACAAGCTGCTATTGATGAGCAGAGTTGCTTGAGTTGGCTCAATGCTAAAGAACCCAACTCCGTCCTTTATGTTAGTTTTGGGAGTTTGGCCAGGTTGACCCCGAAACAGCTCCTTGAGATTGCATATGGTCTTGAGGCTTCGAGCTGTTCGTTCATTTGGGCAGTCGGGAAAATCTTCGAGCCGATGGAAAATGGAGAGGGAGGCCGAGAGGATTGGCTTCCAAGTGGGCTTGAAGAGAGATTGGAGGAGTCCAAGAGAGGGTTGATTATCAGAGGATGGGCGCCCCAGCTGTTGATTCTCGAACACCCTTCGGTGGGTGGGTACATGACACACTGCGGATGGAACTCAACTCTGGAGGGTGTGAGCGCTGGTGTTCCGATGGTCACTTTCCCTCACTCAGCTGAGCAGTTCTTCAATGAGAAGTTGATCACCGATGTGTTGAGGATTGGGGTCCAGGTTGGGAGCATGGAGTTGACATCTTGGAACGCCCAGCCGGGCCCACCGGTGGGGAGGGAGAAAGTGGAGGCGGCCGTGAGGAAAGTGATGGATGGAGGAGAGAAGGCAGCGGAGATGAGGAGAAGAGCCAAAGAACTCGGAGAGAAAGCCAAGAGGGCGGTTGAGGAAGGCGGGTCATCGTACGAAGAGGCTGAGGCCTTAATTCAAGAGCTCAAGTCTCGCAAGAAGGTCTAGGTTCGAAGTGATTGTGTCGGTAATATGTAATCTCAGTTCACCACGTGATATTAGGAGAGTTCAAACTTGTCAAAAATGGATGTAGTAGCTCTGTCTGTGACGTCGTGTATTTGTCAGTTAATGACCAGCTAAGTTGAAATTGCGTACTTTCAGATTTGTAGGTACCAGCTCCAGGGAAAGGAGAAGAACATCGCTTCTATGTATTTAATGGATGCAGGAGGCAGATTGTATTATTTAATCAAGCCCCTGAAATTGCATCTTTAGCCACTCCAGAAGTCTTTGTTATATAGGACTTGCAGGGACAAATGAAGATGAAGTAGTGCGACTGGCAATTCTTGCAATTCAGTAATCTTGCGCCTGAAAGTAGAGAACCACTCAGCAAGATTTCCTATGTTAATTGGACTTAAAGTAACTACCACAATCATACTGGTACGTCCACCAATAATCATGATGGACTGATGGGGACTGCAGATGGCTTGGCTTGGAGGAATACGTCATTGGAGAAGCTTCAGGTGGTCCCAGATCAGGGAAAGTAGATGAACAGGGAAAAGCTAACTGCGAATCGCCATCCTGGTTAGCCTAGTCGTAACTTCCTGAGTAAACTCAAACGCTTATCACCATTTTTCTTTGACGTAAGAGAATATGTATTTAATGATAATGACATTTTTGTCATAACTGGGCCAAGCCGGTTACAAAGCAGCATGGATTCTCTGTAAGTTTGTCTTTACTTTGCAGCCAGAGAAAATTTCTTGTCATCAAGCTTGAAAGAAAATTGTTTCAGCGTTGAAGCAGCAGTTCATTTTTCTAATGCTTCCAGACAAATGAGCACAAGAACACCTGAATTCTGGACTCTGGCTTGCAGATGCAGCATTGCTGATCCTCGGAATGTGTTTGTCCTCTTATCTGGGCAATCCCTAACATTGCGGTGGTCATCTGATATCATTGTGCATGGATGGACATGAGGAATCATTCTATCTTGGTCATCCTCGAGAAACTCTCTTCGAAAATGAACGAAACCTTAGGTTCATCTCTTCCTCCTGTCTTTTCTCAGGTGTTCGATCACCCCATCCGAGAATGGCTACAGGTAGTGAAATTGATCAACTTCGCATCTTCTTCCTGCCACTCATGGCTCATGAGTCACGAATCCACCGATCGACTTGTGATCAGGAATCAAAACTTGAGACGCCCACCCTTTTACGATTAGGCCCTTCCTATCCATTCTTTCTTCGAATGCCAAGTCTCCTCATCCCTAGCTCTCTTTTGGGCCACTAGGTGCAATCTTTCTTGGAGGAGCCTTCCCTAGTTAGATATCCTTTGTTGGATTTTTAGACCTTCGGATAAAGGCTTCTATGTTGATATTGTCAGATTCTCTTTTGGGACTCTCTGTTCCGTTGTTTGGAAATCTAGAAATGACTTGATCTTTCGGGCATTCAATCTTAATGTGCCTTTCATGAAGCAACTCCTGATCAAGGCGGTAAATGACAAAGCTCTTCTCTTTAAATCCGTTGCTGACACCCCGAAAAACAAAAGACTACAACGGAGCTGGGGGATTGACCTTTGTATTTTTCTTTCTAACACTTGAGTGGGGTAGTTAGGTTCTCTCCTGTTTGGTTGTATATTTGTAGCCCTTTTGTTTTTCTTTGTGATCATGGCACCCCCTCATTCTAGCGACTTATAGTCCCGTTGAGTGCGTGTTGATGCCGGGATGCACTTCTTTTGTAAATTCTGATTGATTATAAATTATACTTACCTTTACCAAAAAAAAAAAATTCCATTCTTTCTTTGAAATCTTCTAGTAACCAATCTAGTTCTTCAATTTTATTAATTTTCCCAATCCATGTGAGATCTTGTTGAGATGCCTCAAGCCCCCTCGCGATTTCCACCAGCTGTTGAGAACTGAATTTGGTCAAGCTGCCTAAATACGCGCTGATAACCAAGTTGGGCCTTTCCGTATCTAGCCATCTTAAGCATTCATGGCTGCTGATGGATGTTTTCTTATCCCTCAGTGCCTTAACGACAGTATCTCTATTGCAGAGTGAGACCGGACCATATGCCAGGCCTTCCTTCCCAAGACATTCCTGTAATTATTGGCATAATCCTTTTCAAGTTCGTAGGAGCTGTTAAAAATGCTCCCATAGCTCTTTAGCTCTGATTCGACCGGGGAGGCAAGGCACAAGGAAAGTTTCTAAATCGGTTGAAACTCTCGTGTGGTTGATTTTGTCACCCCTCAGCTTTACAAGTATAGAAGTAATGACGACGCCTCAAACATAATCATTATCAACATGTTATTGAAATAAATACATCCATATATATATATATATATATATATATATATTTGATAAAAGACTCGATTGGTTATAATATCGAAGTTTCTATAATCCATAAGAAAACATCTATACATCTCTATCGGGCAAGTAAACTCACCAGTCCATCTCAAGCACAAACAACTCTTACCCAAAAATCATACTGTCAAAATGTCCTCCTGATAATGTAAACACTCTCATCTTACTTAAATACTCTCATCTTACTTGTGGGTAGTTGAAAAACCTAAAAAGCGAGTAAGGTGAATGAAATGAGCAATCACGGCATGAGTAGTGCATCTCTTTTGAGTATATCGAACATTCGTTAAACCAATGTCATAACTTCTCAATCCCAAATTCAGCACATGATATAAATGAAACTTTTTATGCCTAAGATCAATCAACAATGTCAACCCACGATAACAAATCAACCATCAATATTCTATTCTATTGATCAATCTCAATCAAGTCAATCATTAATAGTCCATTCTGTCGACTAATGTAATGCTCAACATCTAACTATGGTTATGTTATGCCCATGGCAAAGGCAACCAATATTTCTCATTGGCTAGGTCTCTACCTATATCAGTTGGTGTTTCAACTCAAAAGGACATCTTGATAACAGTATACTTATCCCTCAATGGGTTCTAATCATAGCTATATGAGCATAATTTACCAACCTCAATCTCCAATGACCTGCAACCAAAACCATATAAAAACTCAAGTTCAATAATCAAGTCATATCACTTTTCATGATTCAATTCATCAAACGTAGAACCTTTCATAGATCATATATGTTGCCATTTCAAATAAAGTAGGTAGTAATTGTTAAATCCAATTTCATGCAACAAAAAATGAGATTTCTTAATTCATACTATAACTAATTCATATTGCTTCAAAATGTGAGTTTACAAGCTCAAAAAAGAAATAACACTATTAACCTGATAAAGCTGAAAAACAACTTACAAAAGTTACTCGAACTAATGCAGTCGTATTCTTATCAATTAATCAAACAATAATCAATCGTATTCTTATTAATTAATCAAACAATAATATCAAAATCTGATTAATACACTATTCTAACGAATGGCTTGACTAAACTACACTCATTCGTCGACCAATCAGCCCCTATGCACTAATAGAAAACTTGTATTTAACAAACGTTCATCTTTATCTTTTACGCTTATTGTTCTTTATGCATAACTCGAACGTAAAACTTCAGAATTTTGCTTCGATCAAACTATACTTTAAAATCATCTTCTCTCTTTTTCTCATGTTCTTGTTTCACTGACAAGTTCTCTTTTTTTTGTTGGTTTTACTCTAACTTTCACTCTCAAACTTGCCCTACATTCGTGTAGAGTGTGAGAGTCGAAACTCACTCTTGAAATAGAATTGTCTCCATCCAATCTCCTAAGGAAGGGGGATTTGGGATGGGGATGATTTAATTTCAAGAGTGAGTTTTGACTCTCACACCTTGCAAAAAGGTAAAACAAAAGTTAAGTATTAAAGCAAAAATAAAGTACGACCGATAAAAAAAACAACATTCACCGTCATCACCACCCCTTTCCATGCCAATCCTTTTTTTTCCTGGCAAATCGAGAGAATCAATTCGAAGTGGTCATTTCAAGCTGAAATCAGGCGGAATTGGTGGGTAAGTTCTCAAAGGCCCTTCTTTTATTTTCCTTGCTTTTGCCGTCGACTTCATGTTCCTCGTTCCTTTTACGCTTACTCGCACTATCTATTGAGGAGAACAGGAAAAATGGGTTGGGCTTGGGCTTTACAATGGCCATGTATCACAGATGTAGTGCGATAAATCCCCTGGTGCACATGGCAGAGAAACTTGTCCCTCCAGAGGGTAACCCAGGAATTTCGAACGGAGCAGCAACATCGTAAGCCCGTGAAAAGAATGCTTCTGCTGCTAGAGAATCCGGCCCATGTTCTTGCGGGATACCCAAGATCGGATCCGGGGCAAGATAGGCTCGAAATGACTGCATCAAATCCATTCTATCGATTCGCCCAGAAAAATAGGGTCGCACGGAGAGGGGTGGTGATGATGGTGAATTTTGTGCCTCGAGTCGCAAAGGTCCTGGCCATGTTTGTCCATCATGGGTATTATGTGGCCTTGAAGCACTAATGGCAGAGAGAAAGTACGAATTCTGGTTACTTTCATTCTTCCATATAAAGGGCAAAAAAGGATAAATCCAGGCATTGATTCGTCTATGCAGATTGCAAAGTTTTAACAAGCTGGCTAATGTATCTGTTCCGAAACATGTCTATCGCCATATTTTGACATGCGCACCACAGTATACAGGATAAGAAGACGGGTCCTTGAAGGAATATGCTAACTTGTTTCTGACTTTTATCACAAAAAGGGCGGTAAGAAATTCTGAATCACATGTCCTAAGGTACACGTCCGTGAGGAAGCACCACAAATTTCTGTAACTCCTTCGCACTAAAGGTGCCCAATCTATGAATATGACGTGCAATAGGCTTCTCATTGTGTGATACTTTAATAATGTCGACAACTGTCGACTTCCAGTCCACGACAAATGGAAATTGCCAATTTGGTTTTTGCCGAAAATACCTGCAAACTCAAGGAATGATTACAGGGAAAAATTGCCGTGAGGACCAAAAGAAGGACCTCTCCGTCTTTTCTCTAAAATGGTTGCCAAGTTATATACACCTCACTGCGCCAAAAAAGAAACAACAAATATACAACTTGCAAGATCATGCAATAGCCAAGTGTCAAGTTATTGCTTTATGATAGGTAGGCCTACGAGCGACACGAGTTACACAGTGAATGAAAATATAAATTTTCCGGCATGGCATAACAATTGCACCCGATATTTTCTCATCTTTCTTTCCTTTCTTTGTTTGTTGAAGTGGAAAATGAAGTTGCAAAGATCTCTCCGGCTGCTGTGCCTATAGAACAGACTATTCAGCAAAAGGGAAAGTACGGAGGGCATCTTCCTATCCAAATCGCAAACTACGAGACGGACTTTAATTTCATGGGCACAAAGAATTCAAGATCTAAAGAAACGAACTCACATCCTACAACATTAGACAATCACAACATTCCGAGGAATAGATCCCATGAAAAGAAACAGCAAATCCAGCATTTTTCTATACTGCTATAACACAACAGAAACAGAAAAGAAGATTTCCATTTCTTCAGTTTTATTCTCTTGAAGCAAAAGTTCAAGATCGATTGCTCCGGGTCATGAATCAGATCTTCTTAGTGTGAGCCAATCTGTGCGATTTGAGCTCTTGAATGAGAGCACCCAAATCAGACCAAGAAGACCCACCTTCTTCCACAGCCCCTCTCGCCATCTCTGCAAGTGCTCTCGCTCTCCTTCTCATTTCCTCTGCTTCCTCGCCCACCAGGACTCTCTTCACTGCCTCCTCCACTTTCTTGCTCTTCACGGTGTCGCCAAACGAGGCAACCCACCGCTTCACCCCGATGTCAATACCGATCTTGAGCACTTGGGTCACGAGCTTCTCATTGTAGAATTGCTCTGCCGTGACTGGCCACACCACCATTGGCACGCCGGCCGTGACCGCCTCCAGGATTGAGTTCCACCCGCAATGTGTCACGAATCCTCCGGTCGCCTCATGATCGAGAATCAGCACCTGAGGAGCCCAGCCCCGGATGATGAGGCCCTTCTTTCGGATTCTTGATTCGTACCCATCAGGCAACCACTCTTCTTTGCCTTCTCCCACATTAGGGTCCTTCACCACCCGGATGAACTGTTGCCCTGATGCTTCTAGTCCGATAGCGACCTCGTGGAGCTGAGCAGCATTGATCGTCATGCTTCCGAAGCAAATGTAGATAACTGAGTTGGGTTGCTTCGAGTCAAGCCACTTGAGGCACTCGTGCTGATCAATGGATGCTTGGTCGCCCCTGTGTGCTTTGTCCTCAGTCTCCTTGTTGCACAGCGAGAGCGGGCCGATAAACCAGGATGGTCTCCCGAGTAATGTCCTGTAATGATCAGCGTAAGCCGGCTCAAGCTCGTAGAAGCTATTCATGAGGACTCCGTAGCTCCTCTTCTCCGATTCCTTCATCTCGTTGTAGAACTTGGTGAACTCGTTCTCTTCCCTGACAAAGTCCTGCAACTGCATCCTGGTCAATGTGATTTCTCCAGGGAAGTTGGGGATGACTGTTGGGGAAAATCGTCTTCGTACTTGAGTAGAACAATGAAATCAATGTGTGATCGAATCAATAAAGCAATCACAACGGACTTTGAAGCGTAATATCACTTTCTTTAAGGATTTATTTGCCTCACAAAATTGCTAATGGTCACTGGCAAATATCTTCCAAGATACAACAAAGTCTTAAATGAGAATACTAGATAGCAATTATAATATATTTCCAGGGTTTCTCTAGGAAACAATTGAAAACGATGGCTGCAATTTTGAAAGAGGTCTCGAAAAATAAAATTGTGATTGTGTTTCCATTCATGATTTTTTTCAAAACTGACATATATATAGAAACATAGGCAACTCTTCATGAAATGTTGCAAAAAATTAATAAATATATCCTTTCGAAAGAAATTATATCCAAATAGACGTAATCTTTCAAGGATTAAGAAGTTATATTTGAATAGGTACGAACTTTAAGATATCCGGTGGAAGAAAAATAAAATTCGAAATAAATAAATAATAAATAACCATAACTTCTTCATGAACAATCGCATTATTTCAATATAACATTATGGTTAATTTTTATAAAAATAAATCCGAATTTTTTCAATAAATAAAAATGAATGATCATTGGTTAGTGCCAAATTTCATCCACGTGCGCACTCATATCTTTTCAATATGGGACAAGGCACCTCTCAGTTTGTTTTACAAACAAACTATCAACAATCCCCCACTTTTGTTTGTAAAACAAAATTACCAAAATAAATAAAAATTTATAAAAAGAAATGCAGCCAAAAATTTCCATGAGATTAATATACATACACAAAGGTCTCTTTCGAGTTAAAACCTTTACTTAGTGCAAGTATCTCAAAACCCTATCAAAGTAATAAATAGCTCGGCTTTAAATTTGTACTTTTAAGCGATAGAATCGGACATACCGCACATATACTAACCTCTTGTTTCGGCAAGAAGTTCTATATTACTCCACACTATTATGGCCATGCGCTTGATCCTGTTTCATGAGCTCTCTAGAAAGCAACCCCTAACTTTCGTAAGAAGCGACACCACTTCTAAGCTCATATAGGTGAAGTATCTACTATGTGTTCCTGTTACTATTAACACATTACAAATTTGTACTATACTTCATTAAAAATTGAATTCAACCTACAAAACGTAACATGCGATATTGACTTCTCATATCAAGGCTACGTCAATATCAAACAATCACATTCAGTAACTTGTTCTTACCCATTAAACCTTGTAACTAGTGATGTTCTAGAAAAATGTCGAGTTACCATTACTGGTGATTTTAATTAAAAGGTTTCAACCCTATTTCTTGTGAGGTCATCTTTACCAAATCTCTTGGTAAAGTCTTTATAAAATGATTGGCCAAATTCTTACTTGACTTCACATAGACAATTGTTAGGGTACCATCTTTAATCAATTGTCTCACATACTCATGCCTTAGGCTAATATGTCTAGACTTATCATTATAAGTGCTATTATAAGCTCTCACCAAACTAGCTTAACTGTCACAATGAATAAAAATAGGAGGCATAGGACTAAGCCATATTTTAATTTCCAACAACAAATTCCTAATCCACTCAGCCTCTTTCCCAATTGCCGCTAAGGGGCGCGCATGACAACGTTTCTGTTCCCGGGAACAGTTTCTGCTCAGAAATGTTTTTTCTTGTTTCTGTTCCCGGGAACTATTTCTGAGCATTTGAGGGTGTTTGATAACGGTTCAAAATTTTTACTCCAGGAACAGAAACACGTTTGATAAAAATTTCCAATCTTTTGATTTTTTTAATTTTCTTTTTTTCTCCCTTCTTTTTGTTGGCTGCCGCCGGCGAGGCTCCGACGAGCCTCGCTGGGCCGCCGGCGAGGCTCCGACGAGCCTCGCTGGGCCACCGGCGAGGCTCGGCCTCGCAGATCTGGGCGAGGCTGAGCCTCGCCGGTGGCGGCCGGCGCGAGGCTCGAGCCTCGCCGGATCTGGGTGAGACGAGGCTCGCCTGGCCTTGCGCTGCCTGGGCAAGGCTTGCCCGGCCAGGCGTCGCCTGGGCGAGGCTCGGCCTCGCCGGTGGCCCTGCGAGGCTCGCCTCCCCAGATCTGGGTGAGGCGAGGCTCGCCGGTGGCCGCGCGAGGCTCTCCCGACCTCGCGCTGCCTGGGCAAGGCTCGGCCTCGCCCAGATCTGCGAGGCCGAGCCTCGCCGGTGGCCGGGCGAGGCTCGGCCTTGCCCCGATCTGCGAGGCCGAGCCTCGCCGGTCGCCAGGCGAGGCTCCGGCGAGCTTGCCGGACCTCACCCTGGCCTGGCGAGGCGCTGGCGGCGGCGATGGGGCAGTTGAGGGGTGGGAGGAGGAAGAGGAAGAAGAAGAAAAAAAGGAAAGAGAAAGAAAAAAAAAAAGGAAAAAAAAAGTGTTTCTCAAAATTGTTCCAGAAACAAGAAACAACTTTTTCTTGTTTCTGATTTCTACTCCAAACCTGTTCCGGGAAACAAATTTGTTCCCGGGAACAAAACATTTACCAAACGCGTTTTTGTTCCCGGGAACAAAAAATCTGCTCCCGAGAACAAAAGAACAGAAACAGGTGTTCTCGGGAGCGTTACCATGCAGGCCCTAAAGCGACAAATTCTGATTCCATCGTTGAGTGAGTTATACAGGTCTATTTCTTGCTCATCCAAGAAACAACACATTTACATAATGTGAAAATCCACCCAATATTGGATTGTTTATCTCTCACAATTGTAATCCAATTAGTATCAATGTATTCTCATAATACAGTCGTATAATTAATATAGAACACACCCAAAATTTTTGATTTAAAATAACCAAAATTCAGGTAATGGCCTTCCAATGTTCTATAATTGGATTACAAAGAGATGTACTCAATTTGCATACGGAATAAGTAATATCGGGTCCCTATAGCACTTACACTAAAGACCCTCTACCATGAATCAAATAGATTATTCATTTCTTTGAAACCTTAAGATATTGAAATTATTCAACATCTTTTCCACATAATCAATTTGGCTTAAAGAATGACCTCCACTATGTTTTCAATTTTAATACCCAAGAAAGTATCCACTTCCCAAATCTTTTATTTTAAATTGAAAGTTAGATACTTCTTAGTCTCAATGGTTCAAGTCACATTAATTCCAAAGATAAGCATACGATCAAACATGGCTCCAAAGAAACCACAAAGAGATTGCTTATTTGAATTACTTCCAAACAATTATCACGAAGACAAGAAACCAGGGAACCAGCAAAATAAAAAGCGCGAATGACCAAACATTGTCATGAAGCATTGGTCACAATAAGACAAATATTCTAGTTCTTTTCACATGAAAGCTCCAAAGCATTCAGATTGAATCAACCCACACAAGGATGCGAAACAAGTAAAAATAAACTATGATATCTCAAGAATATAGACAACATCTCAAGAGACCAATAATCAGACAATGCCTTCTACTATAATATTTTGCGAAAGTTGTCATCTTTGAAAAATTTAATTCTAGCAATTTATGTACTACCACTAACAATCAAAAAGCCTGTGAGAGCATAAGTATATAGCAAATAATTTTCCAATAGCTTCACCAAGACGAACCATGTAACCCACAGCAACAAGAAAGTTGGCGCTCAATTTCGCCGCTGCCATAACCACCCTCTCTCTCCATGAAATGCTCAAGCCATTTTGCATGGCTTGCACTCGATCTCATGGATCGGAGTCTCGGCGTCCTCTATATTTGGCATGAAGTCATGAGGCAGTGGATCCTCTGAAAAAATTGTGAAGCCATCCACAATTATGAGCCGCACCAACGCAAGCATTCGACATGCTGTACGGTGTCATTTTGCTATATTGCTATGGAGGAAGTGGGTCTGCGGGTCGTCGTCTACAGCACGATGATGGAGATGAGCAACAGGACCAATCAGAGATGCGTTGGATCCTTGTCCTCAGGCAAGTACTTGTTTAGATGCTCCAACCTCGTAAACGTCCTTATGCACAGCCCCTGGAGGCTGCCCACGACGTATGAGTCCCTCCTGAAGTACTTGGCGAGGAAGAAGTTTTGATTGCCGAGGGTTTGCCTCACAATGCCTTGGTAACCCCTAGCCCACTCCATGCTCATCGCTGCCGCTCCTTTACGAAGTTATTCACTCGGTCCACCGCATTTCCAATCTCTCCAACATTGCCGCCCCCGTACTCGCAGCCAAATTCATCGTCTCTCTCCCGTCCTCTCCCCCAATTCAGTTAGAAATATACCTAGAATCCATCAAAGTCAAAACGGATGGGAACGATTGAATGTGGCAATGGTGGACGGTAGCTGCGTTAGTGTGGCAAGGTTGAAGGGAGAAATGGGCCAAAAATAGAAGTTTGTCATTGGCGGAGTATCAAAGCAAAATATGAAGAGTCCGAAATAAACCTGGATTTGTCTCTGATTTCAAGGTGACAAAGCTGGTGGACAAGAACAAGCAAATAATATTTGCAGCCCATTCATCACATTTCAAATTTATGAGAGGCATGTTGCAATGGGGAAGAAAAGAGGAAGAAGAGGAAAATCTGGGATCCATGGATGATATCTCGAGAACTGCCTGATCATGAACCACCATAGGCCCGAACTTCCTTTGGCTTTGACTCCATTGTTGCAGAAATAAATCTTTAAAATTGTTAGGGAAAATCGTCTTCGTACTTGGGTAGAACAATGAAGTCAATGTTTGTTCGAATCAATAGAGCAATCGCAACGGACTTTAAAGTGTAATATCACTTTTTTTAATGATTTATTTGCCCCATAAAGTTGCTAATGGTCACTAGCAAATATCTTCCAGGATACAACAAAGTTTCAAATGAGAATACTATATAACAATTCTAATATATCTCTAGATTCTCTCTAGGAAACAATTGGAAACGATGGCTGCAGTTTTGAAAGAGAACTCGAAAAATAATAATTGCGATTGCGTTTCCATTCATGGTTTTTTCAAAACTAACATATATATAGAAACATAGGCAACTCTTCATGAAATGTTGCAAAAAATTAATAAATATATTCTTTCGAAAGAAGTTATATCCGAATAGACGCAATTTTTCAAGGATTAAGAAGTTATATTTGAATAGGTACAAACTTTAAGATACCCGTTGGAAGAAAAATAAAATTCGAAATAAATAAATAATAAATAACCATAACTTCTTCATGAACAATCGCACTGTTTCAATATGACATTATGATTAATTTTTATAAAAATAAATACGAATTTTTTCAATAAATAAAAATGAATGATCATTGGTTAGTGCCAAATTTCGTTCACATACGCACTTACATCTTTTCAATATGGGACAAGGCACATCTCATTTTGTTTTACAAACAAACTACCAACATGACGAAGGGCTCCGAATCGTAGGACACCTTCTTGTGAGGCTCATAGAGCCTCACACAATCTATCCCCGCCATGGAGAAGGCACTTGTCCCATGGAAAAGGAGCCTAGGAATGCTGAACTTGGCCGCGATCTCAGTTGTCCAGGGAAGAAAAAGTCCGAGATCAGACAATCGGGGCGAGTTTCTCTATCAGCAGCTCGAGCTGTCGGTCCAGCATCCTGACGGTTCTCATGAACGGCTTGTGCATTTCCTCGTAGTGATTTTGCTCAGATTGCCAGAGTCTTCTGGCAAGCCGACCTCCTTCAGGGCAATGTCATCGTGACGGCATCGATGTCAAGCCTGAATCCTTGGTTTTCGCGATGGATTTCAAGAAGGTGGGCTCGTCATGGGGGTGGTGATGAGGGTGGACTTGCAGCCTCTTGTGGCGAACAGTTTGGCCAGGTCGATCATCGGATCGTGTGGCCCAAAGCCATGAAAGGGAAGAAGAAAATGTGAAGCTGATGCCTTTTACTACTCATTTGGCCACACAGGAGAACGTTCTGCTACAGGAACGTGTTCAGGAATGATGCCGTGAAGCGGGAGAAAGATTCAGTAGTGATGCTGTTGACTTGTGAAAGCTGAGGTTTGTTTAATGGCTTCAACCTGGGACAAAAATATAAGGGAGAGGAGCTGAGAAGAAGACAAGTTTGATTTCTTCTGGTCAAATATTACTTTAATGGTGACCAGAAAGACGAGTGGGGATGATCTACTACGTCTAGCCTGCAAGTTATAGGCTTATTGAAAGAGGCAATTCACCCACTTGTCGAGTTCTGCAGAGACGTCATGCATGACCAATTCGCACGACAAGGACCTCACATCCGATTTCGGCCACGGGACATCCAATTTAGGACGGCTCCTTTGCCTTTCTGGTGCTTGGAAATCTCACTTTCGATAATCAATACGCGGTCAATGAAGCTTGAAACATGCTCATGTCTCGGTCCAACTACAGTTGGAAAAACGCGGCAGCAGTGTCCCCGCTGTCACAGGACGCTCAAAATGCGATGCGGCTTACCTGGATCACATTAATGGAGAAAAATTATCAAAAAAGTCTTAAATTTATTACAATTATATAAATTTAGTCTTAAACTTTTTTTTTATCAATTGAGTCATAAATCTTTTGTAATTATGTCAATTCAGTCTATCGGGCTAAATTTGGCCAATAGGCACTAACATGGCACGACCTATGTTGATCTAGCCAATTTTAATGATGTTTTACTATTTTTTTTGAATTTTTTTCTTTTTTTCTTTTACCTTTTTCCCTTTTTCCCTTTTCTCTCTTTATTTTTGTCGTCTTCAACTCATCCCTTCGCTTCCCACGAATGAATTATAAATCCAATATTACTTCTAAGCAATACCAATCAAACTGGGAGACCTCGAATCATTAATGAGGAACATTGTGAAACTATGCAAAGAGTTAAGCAAACTTTAAAACGTTACAAAGAACTTTAAGGTATTATAGCTATCCTTGGGTTGGACAAATTATCCAAAGAGAATCGCTTAACTGTAGCAAGAACACGAAAATTTGAGCATTTCTTATTACAATCCTTTCTTGTAGTAGAAGTATTTATTGGCTCCCCGGGAAATATGTTGGTATGGTGGAAACAATTAGAGGGTTTAAAAAAAAAAAAATTTCTAGAGAATTAGATGGTCTTCCTGAACAAGCCTTTTATTTGGTAGAGGCGACTGGCCAATAGTGAGGGCCGGTTGCTGAGTTGAGGCAACCTTGTCGGCCCATGGCAAGACTCGCTTCACCATCACTATGCAAGGGCGAGGTCGAGCTCATCCAACCATTGGCAGAGGCGGCCATGGCCTTGCCAGCCGCGAGTGAGGTTGCATTTGCCCACAGTTAGCAAGGCCATAGTGAGGCTAGTCTCGCCCACATTTGGAGGAGGCCAGGCGAGGGCTGTGATGCTCATCGATGCCTAGTGCTGCCAATCCTTGCTGAAACCTCATCAAAGCCTTGTCGGCCACTATGGGGAAAGCAAGCAAAAGAAGGAAGAAGAAAAAGAGAAGGAAAAAAATTAATAATAATTTGAAAAAATAAAACATTATTTAAAATTGTTTACGTTAGCATAAGTCGAATTGATTGAACTGGCATAAATGCAAAAATTTTATGACTAAATTGGCCAAAAAAAAACTTTAAGACTAAATTGACATAATTGCAATATGTTAATGAATTTTTTGGTAATTTTCTCTTTAAATGAATGTTTTAAGAAGTTTTTGTACTAAAGCAATGTCTACTAAGTTTTGGAACTAAATTGATCATTTATAAAAAAAATTGCTCTTAAATTTGTTAAATTAGAAATTCGACAAAAGAGCGACATGAACCAAAAGCAAAAATCATAATATTTTGACCCGGTCCAAATTGCTTTTTCATATACAAAAAAATATATATCACAAATAAAAAAATAAAAAAATTCAGAAAATCATAAAAAAAGAAAAATATTTAAAAATATTAAAAATTTGAAATTTCAAAAAACTTGATGGAAAATTCAAAAACTTGAAAAATTATAAATAATTTTAGGAAATTTTTTTTAAAAAAAATTGAAAATATTAAAAATATTAGAATTCCAAAATAAAATCTTTAAAATTCCAAAAATTCTTCTTCTTCTTCTTCTTTTTAAAATAGAGTTCCCTAAAAGCTTTAAAATAGTTCATGGACAATCTTCTCTTAAAAGGTGTAGGAAAATTATTGGTTTAAGATTGTACTTGAAATTGAACAAGCTCTTACGGCTTCACTTTTGGATTTTGATTATCCTCAAATACAATTGCCCTTAGTTGCATGCTTACGATGCGATGATTATGGTTTCTCCTAGTCTAATTAAAATTGTCATTTATTTATCTCTTAATGCTAGTTACTTATTTTCTCTTGCATTTTATTTAATGTTTCCTTTAATTGCTGATTGTTAGTTTGATAATTTGCGCACCCACATGATCATATCGCATGTTAGTGGATAAATCTAAAATCAATCCAAATTGCCTAACAAAAGTCTTTTTGAAATGAATAAGATTAGGTATCGAAATGGCACTAATTGATTAATTAGTGTAATCAAGTCCCCGACTCTAAATTCTCTGATTGCGTAGAAAGTGAGGCACACTCTTATATCTTGCTTGGTTTTTAGCCAATCTCAATAGACTAATGGCGACTCCTCATTAGAAGATTTTTATGAACACCCAATATCACGTGAGGATGGGCTTGGGAGATGCCACGTCTAACTAAGGGTCTTAGACTCATCTTTTAGATAATACCCCTAAATCTATATATATATTTCTTTTCCCATCAGAATGGAAAAAATAGATCACGACAAACTAGTGAAACAAAGAAAAATAATGGCAAAATTAGAATATATACTTTATGATTTTTTTTGGGGGTTCACACCACCCTTTCGTCAAATATCTAATTTTATAATTTTAGAAAAAAAATTTGTAGAAATGATCAATTTAATTCTAATACTTTATAAGCACCACTTTAGTACAAAAAATTCTTAAAAACATCCATTCGAGTGACTTTAGCGAGCCAAGTCATATTTTTTAGTAAATCAAATCACTTGAATCATTTAAGTGATCGTTTTTTAAAATCTATGATAATTAAGTAATGGTTTGAAAATTTTTAACATCATATAATGGTTGGGGGTATTGATGCAGCATTTTTTCCAACTACGGTTGGGAGGAGGCATGAGGATGTTTCAAGCTTCATCGACCATGTATTAATTATCCAAAGTGAGTTTTCCATGCATAGAAAGTAACGAACCTTCTAGATTGGATGGCTAGCAGCCAATTCTAATATGAGGCCCATCTTTCAAAAATTGGGAGAATTACAAAAAAAGTCTTAAACTTATTGAAATTGTATTAATTCAATCATAATTTTCTTTCCAATTTAGTCCTAAATATTTTATATTTGTGCCAATTAAGTCTATCTAGCCAATTTTAACTAATCGACATTGATGTGGACTTTTTAAAATAGTATTTTAATTTTCTTTTTTCTCTCATTTTCTTTAGTTTTCTTTTCCTTCACTTACGGCTGGCGAGGGTTGCCGGCCATAGGCAATGGTCGGGATGCCCTCGTCAATGCTAGCCCTCTCCCAAACCAAGCAAGGGCCGCGACACCCTTACCAACTCTAAGATGAGGGGAAAGAAAAAAGAAAAAGAAAATAAAAAAATTAACGTCGGTTTGGGTAGGGGTAGATAAATGCAAAAGGTTTTGGATTGACATATCCAAAAGAAGAGTTTAAAAGACAGACTCTCTCGTAATTGTCCCTAGTGCAATTTGGTCATGCATGACGTCTCTGCAGAATTCGACAAGTGAGTGAATTTCCTCTCCCAATAATTGTCCTCTAACTTGTAGGCTTGACGTAATAGATTACGTCATCTTGACTAGAAGACATACCTATTCCGACTCCTCTGTCTGTTCGCGGATAATGTAATATTTGACCAGAAGAAATCAAAGCTGTACTCCTCTCATCCCCCACATTCTTTACTCCAAGACCCCGCTCCCCTATATATATTGTCCCAGGTTTGAAGCCATTAAACAAACCTCAGCTTTCACAAGTCAACAGCATCACTACTAAATCTTTCTCCCCCGTCACCGGCATCATTCCCGAATACGTTCCTGTAGCAGAACGTTCTCCCCAGAGGCCAAATGGCTAGTGAAAGCCATCAGCTTCACATTTTGTTCTTCCCTTACTTGGCTCGGGGCCACATGATCCCGATGATTGACATGGCCAAAATGTTCGCCAGGCGAGGCTGCAAGTCCACCCTCATCGCCACCCCCCATGACGAGCCCACCTTCTTGAAATCCATTGCGAAACCCAAGGATTTGGGCTTCGACATCAATGTTGTCATGGTGACATTGCCCCTGAAAGAGGTCGGCTTGCCAGAAGACTGCGACAATCTGAACAAGCTCACCACTGAGGAAATGCGCAAGCAATTCCTCAGAGCCATCACGATGCTGGACCGACAGCTCGAGCTGCTGATAGAGAAACTCGCCCCCGATTGTCTAATCTCGGACATGTTCTACCCCTGGACAACCGAGATCGCGGCCAAGTGCGGCATTCCTAGGCTCGTTTTCCATGGGTCGAGTGCCTTCTCCATGGTAGCCGAAGAATGCGTGAAGCTCTATGAGCCTCACAAGAAGGTGTCCTGCGATTCGGAGCCCTTCGTCATCCCTAACTTCCCCGGAGAAATCACATTGTCCAGGACGCAGTTGCCTGACTTTGTCAGGGAAGAGACCGAGCTCACCAAGTTCTTCGACGTGGTGAAGGAAGCGGAGAAGAGGAGCTTCGGAATCGTCATGAACAGCTTCTACGAGCTCGAGCCAGCTTACGCTGACCATTGCAGGACATTCCTCGGGAGACGGTCCTGGTTTGTCGGCCCCTTCTTTCTGTGCAGTAAGGAGATTGAGGACAAAGCACACAGGGGCAACCAAGCATCCATTGACCAGCACGAGTGCCTCAAGTGGCTTGACTCGAAGCAACCCAACTCAGTGATCTACATTTGCTTTGGAAGCATCGCGAATTTCGATGATGCTCAGCTCCATGAGATCGCTGTCGGGCTAGAAGCATCAGGGCAACAGTTCATCTGGGTGGTGAAGAAGGACCCTAATGTGGAAGAAGGCAAAGAAAAGTGGTTGCCTAATGGGTACGAATCGAGAATCCGAAACAAGGGCCTCATCATCAGGGGCTGGGCTCCTCAGGTGCTTATCCTCGATCATGAGGCAATCGGGGGGTTCGTGACGCATTGCGGGTGGAACTCGATCCTGGAGGCAGTCACAGCCGGTGTGCCAGTGGTGACATGGCCAGTCGCAGCGGAGCAATTCTACAATGAGAAGCTCGTGACCCAAGTGCTCAAGATCGGGGTCGACATCGGAGCGAAGCAGTGGGTGAGGTTTTCCGGGGATAGTGTGAAGAGCGAGAGAGTGGAGGAGGCAGTGAAGAGAGTCCTGGTGGGTGAGGAAGCAGAGGAAATGAGAAGGAGAGCGAGAGCACTTGCAGAGATGGCGAGAGGGGCTGTGGAAGAAGGTGGGTGTTCTTGGTCTGATTTGGGTGCTCTGATTCAAGAGCTCAAATCGCACAAATTGGCTCGCACTAAGAAGATCTGATTCATGACCCGGAGCAATCGATCTCGAATTTTTGCTTCAAGAGAATAGAAATGAAGAAATGGAAATCTTTTTTTCTGTTTCTGTTGTGGTTTTAGCAGTAGAGAAAGACGCTGGATTTGGGGTCAATTCCAAAAAAAACCCCAAACTTTAGGTCAAGTCCCAAATATACCCCGAACTTTTTTTTGTCTCAAGAAAAACCCCAAACTTTAGGTTTAGTCCCAAATCTGCCCCGAACTTTTCTTTTGTCTCAAAAAAAACCCTAAACTTTAATTTTAGTCCCAAATCTACCCCGAATTTTGTTTTGTCTAAAAAAATCTCAAATTGGTACACATATGACAAATTTACCCAAAATTATTTTTTTGAACACCCAAAAAAATTCCATATATTATTTTCCGTTAAATTTTACCGTCAAATTTCTAAATTAAATAACACACCGCAATTAATGGGTATACTAATTTGGGGTTTTACCTTCCGTTTGTACTAAAAAAATCACCAATTTTTGATCTGTTCTCAAATATACCCCATGGTCTAGTCCCAACTTAACATGGCATTTCCACATAAATAATAAATACACATAAACAATATGTTATAGAAAATTATTTTCAAAATAAAACCATTTTAGGATATAAAAAATTAGGGATTACTAATACGGCTTTTGGACAGAGGCTAATGAGGGCAAATTTAGGATTATAGTAAAATTTGATAATTTTCTTTTTGACAAAAAAAAATTGGGATAGATTTGGGAATAAATTAAGAGTTTGGGGTTTTTTCTAAGATTAAAGAAAAGTTTGGGGTAGATTTGGGACTAAACCTAAAGTTTGAGGTTTTTTCTGAGACAAAGAAAAGTTCGGGGCAGATTTGGGACTGAACCTAAAGTTTGGGGTTTTTCTTGAGACAAAAAAAAGTTTGGGGTATATTTGGGACTAAACCTAAAGTTTGGGGTTTTTTTTGGAATTGACCCCGTAGATATGTACTGCAAGTTCACATCTTTTCGTGCAACCATATCCTTAACAAAGTTATACTTGGTATCTATATGTTTGGTCTTAGCATGATATTTTGGATTCTTCGTGTACGCTATCGCTGCTTGGCTATCACAGTTAACCAACAATGAGTTTACAGCATTCTCAACGACACCTAAATGATCCAAAAATCTCTTAAGCCAAACACCCTCTAGTACAGCTGCTGATAATGCCACGAACTCGGCTTCCATCGTGGACAAGGCTATACACGTTTGCTTCTTACTACTCCAAGATATGGCGCCATTATTTAGTAAGAAAACAAATCCGGAGGTAGATTTCCTTTCATCTAAATCTCCTCTCCAATCAGCATCTGAGTAGCCTTCAAGCCGCATATCCTTTCCTTGATAACTCAGCATATAATCAACAGTTCCCTTCAGATACCTCAGTATTCTTTTGACGGATGTCCAATGTGCTTGACCTGGATTGGATTGGTATCTACTTACCATTCCAACTGCAAAACATATGTCAGGTCTTGTACACATCATGGCATACATTAAGCTTCCAACAGCACTAGCATAAGGAACGCGTTGCATCTGTTCCTTATCTTGTGGAGTCTTAGGACACAATCTATATCTCAATGCTTCACCTTTTACAATAGGAGTATCTACGGGTTTACAATCCTGCATACGAAATCGTTCAAGAACCTTATTTATATAAGTTTCTTGCGAAAGAGACAATATTCTCTTCGAACGATTTCTTAAAGTCTTAACTTCAAGAATATATGCAGCTTCACCCATGTCTTTCATCTCAAAGTTGGAAGATAACTAATTTTTGACAGTATTGACAAACTCCAAATTACTTCCGGCAATCAGTATATCATCAACATATAATTATATAATCACAAATTGATCTTTGGACCTTTTGATATATACGTAATGATTCTCATCAATCATTGTAAAGTCATATGCCATTATAGCACTATGAAAACGTATATACCAGTGTCTCGATGACTGCTTAAGGCCATATATTGATCTCAAAAGTCGACATACCTTTTGCTCATGACCTTTTAAAATGAAACCATTAGGTTGTTCCATATAAATCTCTTCTTCTAATTCTCCATTAAGAAAAGCAGTCTTAACATCCATTTGATGTAGTTCAAGATCCATACTTGCCACTATTGCCAGAATAAGGCGAATTGAGGTAAATCTCACCACAGGAGAAAATGTTTCCTCATAATCAATTCCTTCTTGTTGATTATATCCTTTCGCCACAAGGCGAGCCTTATATCTTTCTATTGAGCCATTAGCTTTGCGCTTTAGTTTGAGAACCCATTTGTT